>WSYH01007164.1:23005-34319 GCA_036426205.1 Ascaphus truei | reverse complement strand
GGGGGGGGGGGTCCCCAATTACTAAAGTATCCCGGGTGCAAAACCTGTGTAAGAGACCGCAGCAGTCTTCCCATCAGTAAGTCGCCAGTCCCTATACATACGATTCCTCCGATAAATCTGCTGCTGTTTCTTGCCCGGCTTTTGAGGCCAGAAAACGTTAGTAAATAGCCCCCTAGATGTGGGATTTCCTAGATGTTCTGACCCGTACAGGGAAAGTAGTGGTACCGTGTCCGATCCACGGAAGCCCCATCCTTCCCAGCAGGACATTGTTAAGGATTTATCTTATTGTGTGATACTCTGTATAGGATTTTACCATCACGGCTCAATAACTTTCCTCCCCACAGAGATCCGAGCCCTCCCGGGATTATCTCAACATGTTGGTGAAGGTGGCAGCCCTGGCACTGGTTGTCTGTGTCATCACAGGTCAGTGAGAGGGGCTAAGGTGTGGGGGAGAGAGGGGGAGGGAGAGAGTGAGAGTGGGTGAAGGGTAAGGAGAGGGGGGAAGGAGAGAGGGGGAAGGAGAGAAGGAGAGAGGGGGAAGGAGAGAAGGGGGAGAGAAGGGGGAGAGGAGCGAGAGAGAGAGAGAGAGAGAGAGAGAGAGGCGAGGAGGAGAGTGAGAGGAGGAGAGGGAGAGGGTGGAGGGGGAGAGGGAGGGGGGGAGGAGAGGGAGAGGGTGGAGGGGGAGAGAAGGGGGAGAGGGAGAGAAGGGGGAGAGGGAGAGAAGGGGGAGAGGGAGAGAAGGGGGAGAGGGAGAGAAGGGGGAGAGGGAGAGAAGGGGAAGAGGGGGAGAAGGGGGAGAGGGAGAGAAGGGGGAGAGGGGGAGAAGGGGGAGAGGGAGAGAAGGGGGAGAGGGAGAGAGTGGGGGAAAGGTGAGAAGGGGGAGAGAAAGAGAGTGGGGGGAAAGGTGAGAAGGGGGAGAGAGGGGGGGTGGGAGATATGTGGAGAGAGAGGGGGAGGAGAAAGAAAGGCAGGAGGAGGGAGAAAGAGGGAAAGAGAGGGAGAAAAAGAGGGATGGAGAAAGAGGAGGAGATGTTAACAAACAGCGTGTTATCTTCAATTCACTTGATAGTAAGACCTTGTTACCTATGCACAGACCGCGGGTCACTATACAGAGGTCACAGAGGGCGATAAGGACCAGAGTCCGGCAGTGATGTCTGTATCTCGGCCACTGATCACTTCTCTTTCCTCTCAGGCACTAAGGCCGAAGTCAGCACTGACCAGGTGGCCAGCGCCTTCTGGCACTACATCACCCAGCTGACCAGCAATGCCCAGGAGGCCGTGGGTCAGATCCAGCAGTCCGACATCAACAAGAAGCTCAAGTAAGTGACCGCGGGGCAGAGAGACGGGTATAGGACCGAGAGGAGGACAGACGCACTGCCAAGTGTAGTAATGTGTGTGTGTATATAATGTAGTAATGTGTGTGTGTATACAGTATATAGTGTAGTAATGTGTGTGTAAATATAGTGTAGTAATGTGTGTGTGTGTATATATAGTGTAGTAATGTGTGTGTATATACTGTATAGTTTAGTAATGTGTGTGTGTGTGTGTGTATTTATAGTGTAGTTGTGTGTGTGTGTGTGTGTGTGTGTGTGTGTATATAGTGTAATAATGTGTGTGACTGTATATAACCAATTGTACATGCGCGACCCGCACAGGCAAACTAAAACATCAGGAAGGTTTGGCACTTTTTAAAAAGTCATCGAGACACAATCCCAAAAATTGGGACAATCCCTGAGAAACCGGGACATCTGGTCACCCTAATATAATGTGACATGCACAGAATGGGTCTGTAATGTGCAAAGTGTGTATCTGTGCTACACAAAGTGTGTATCTGTAATGTGCAAAGTGTGTATCTGTGCTACACAAAGTGTGTATCTGTGCCACACAAAGTGTGTATCTGTGCCACACAAAGTGTGTATCTGTGCCACACAAAGTGTGTATCTGTGCCACACAAAGTGTGTATCTGTGCCACACAAAGTGTGTATCTGTGCCACACAAAGTGTGTATTCGTGCTATATAATGCGTGTGCAATGTGTGTGAGATGTACAATGCCCGTGAGATGTACAATGCCCGTACAATGTACAATGCCCGTGTGATGTACAATGCCCGTGCGATGTACAATGCCCGTGAGATGTACAATGCCCGTGCGATGTACAATGCCCGTGAGATGTACAATGCCCGTGAGATGTACAATGCCCGTGAGATGTACAATGCCCGTGAGATGTACAATGCCCGTGATATGTACAATGCCCGTGATATGTACAATGCCCGTGAGATGTACAATGCCCGTGAGATGTACAATGCCCGTGAGATTTACAATGCCCGTGAGATGTACAATGCCCGTGAGATGTACAATGCCCGTGTGATGTGCAATGCCCGTGAGATGTACAATGCCCGTGAGATATACAATGCCCGTGTGATGTACAATGCCCGTGAGATGTACAATGCCCGTGCGATGTACAATGCCCGTGAGATGTACCACTCATCTCTCTCTACCTCCGCAGTGTTCTCATCCAGGACAACCTGAAAAACGTGGATCTGTATGCGGGAGACCTGCAGAGCCAACTCATCCCCTTTGCCAAGCAGATCCATGAGCAGCTGACACAGGACTCGGAGAAGCTCCGAGAACAGATCCGCCAGGAGCTGGAGGAGCTCCGGGTCAAACTGTCCCCATATGCGGACGAGGTGCACAAACAGCTGAGCCGGAACGTGGAGGAGCTGCAGCTGAAGCTGACGCCCTACGCGGAGGAGCTCCGGACACAGGTGGAGAAGAACACACAGGCCATCAGCCAGCAGCTGAGCTCCGTGGCCCAGAAGGTGGACGCGAAGCTCAGGGAGAACACGGGTAACTTGCAGGCGTCGCTGGCCCCATACTCGCAGGAGCTGCAAGATAAGATAGATGAGAGCGTGGAACAACTAAAGAAGCAGCTCGCCCCCTACACCGATGAGCTGAAGGAAAAGATAGAGCAGCGAGTGCAGGAGCTACGTAAGAACCTGGCCCCCTACGCAGAGGAGGCACAGGAGGATCTGGGCAGGATGATGGAGGGAATGGCTTTCCACATGAGGAAGAGCGCCGATGAGATGAAGAGCAAGATTACGGAGAACGCAGAGCTGCTGAGGGAGCAGCTGACCCCCTATGCAGTGGAACTGAGGGAGAAGATAAACGGGAACGCCAAGGAAGCCAAGCAGGCGCTGGAGCCCTACCTGAGCGAGCTGGGCCAGCGCATGGAACAGAAGATCACAGAGTTTAAGGACACAGTGACCCCCTACGGCGATGCTCTCAACAAGGCCGTGGTGCAGAGGGCGGAGGACATGAGGCAGAAGCTTGGGCCGTACTCCGTAGGGATGCAGGACCAGCTGGAGTTCCTGGAGAAGGACATTCGGGACAAGATCAACGTCTTCATCAGTGGGGGCGTCCCTGCCGTGAACTAAGCCTGTGTCTCCTCACATGTCCCATCTTTCCCACTAAACCAAACACAAAGAGAACGACTGTCAGGGCCGGTGTGCAGACTCTGCAGGTTTTACATGGAGCTGAAGCTTTTATAGAAAGGAAGTGTTAAGCTCAGGGATGAACACACAGATCGGAACAGAAGGCAGACATCTTGAAGCTGGTGATGTCATATCCGGTGCAGTAAACGGGAAGTACCGTATGAGATTCTCAGCTGCATTTCACATGCTTTTACCTACTTCCTGTGCAAGCAATGACATCATCAGGTTCAAAATGGCTGAAGCCTGTTCTGTTTAATTAATGGAGAGTCTGTAAGGATTTCTCACAGGCTCAGAGTCAGAATATTGCAGCCGGGAGAGGCGGGGTGGTCGGGGGGAGCTTTTCCTAACTTTGCTCCTTTGTGTAATTTTGGCTCGTGTTAACCCTCTGAGTGCTGCGGAAGCCTGTCATCATTGCATTCCTCTCCAGCACTGAGGGAGTTAACATGTTGCTTTTAATCTCTGTGCTGTCCGAATTCTCCTCAATAAAATGCAACTCACAATGCACACGGCGTCCTCTGTACTTTCAGTTGGGGGGGGCGGTGTCAGGACGGATATTTGGGATATTACAAGGGGAGGTGGTAACCACAAAATCAACGTATACCCAAATCCACAAATACAACATATACGTAAAAAAAATCTCCTTTTTGAAAGTAACTCCTCTTTCTACTTCATATAACTCCTCCTATTACCCAAATAACCACTCCCTATAACTCCTCCCATTACCCTGTATAACCACTCCATATAACTCCTCCCATTACCCCGTAAAACTGCTCCCTATAACTCCTCCTATTACCCCATATAACAGCGCCCAATAACTCCTCCCATTATCCTGTATAACCACTCCCTATAACTCCTCCCATTACCCCATATAACCGCTCCTTATAACTCCTCCCATTACCCATATGACCGCTCCCTATAACTCCTCCCATTACCCCATATAACCGCTCCCTATAACTCCTCCTATTTGCACATATAAACTCTCCCTATAACTCCTCCTATTACCCCATATAACTGCTCCTTATAACTCCTCCTATTCCCCCATATACCCGCTCCCTATAACTCCTCCTATTACCCCATATAACTCCTCCTATTCCCCCATATAACTCCTCCTATTACCCCATATAACTGCTCCTTATAACTCCTCCTATTACCCCATATAAACTCTCCCTATAACTCCTCCTATTACCCCATATAACTCCTCCTATTCCCCCATATAACTCCTCCTATTACCCCATATAACTGATCCCTATAACTCCTCCTATTACCCCGTATAACCCCTCCCTACAACTCCTCCTATTGCTCTATATAACCCCTCCATATAACTCCTCCTATTACCTCATACACCCGCTCCTATTACTCCATACTGCGGTAATTTCCTGCTAGGAACACGTGTACCATTGGCAGTTACATGTTTATTATAGTGTATGTCTTTATTTATATAGCACCAAAAGTGTACTCGGCGCTTCACAAAGAATACACTTCAGGGAATTATAATAATACAATAAGCGCAGCAAAGTCACACAATAGGAAAAGAAATCCCTGCCCAAAGAGCTTACACTCTAAGAGGTATGATGGGAGAGTGTACAATGCCCGTGAGCTGTACAATGCCCGTGGGATGTACAAGACCCCATTCGATGTTACAAAGCAAGTGAGATTGTAAAATGCCCGTGCGATGTACAAGCCCGTGTGATGTAACAATGCCCGTGTGATGTCAATTGCCCGTGAGTGTACATGCCCCATGAGATGTACAATGCCGTGTGTGATGTAACCATGCCCGTGTGATGTACAATGTCCATGGCTGTAACATGCCCATTCGATGTACAATGCCCGTGTGTGTACAATTGCCGTTTGTGATGTAACAATGCCCGTTGGATGTACAATGCCCGTTGGAGTTGAACAATCCCGTGAGTGTACAATCCCCGTGAGATGTTACAATGCCAGTGAGATGTACAATGCCCGTGATGGATGTACAATGCCCGTGAGACGTGAGATGTACAATGCCAGTGAGATGTAACAATGCCCGTGAGATGTACAATGCCCGTGAGATGTACAAGGCCCGTGACGATGGACAATGCCCGTGTGAATGCAATGCCGTGAGATGTACAATGCCCGGTGAGTGCAGATGTACAATGCCCGTCAGATGTACAATGCACGTGAGATGTACAATGCCTGTTGATGTACAATGCCCGTGTGATGTACAATGCCGTGAGATGTACCACTCATCTCTCTCTACCTCCGCAGTGTTTCTATCCAGGGACAACCTGAAAAACGGGGATCGTATGGGAGGAGGACCTGCAGAGCAACTCATACCCTTTGCCAAGCAGATCCATGAGCAGCGACACAGGACCGGAGAAGCTCGAGAACAGATATCGCCAGGAGCTGGAGGAGCATCCGGGTGTCAAACTGTCCCCATATGCGGACGAGGTGCACAAACAGCTGAGCACGGAAGCTGGAGGAGCTGCAGCTGAAGCTGGCCCTACGCGGAGGAGCTCGGGACAAAGGTGGAGAAGAACAACACAGGCCGTCAGCCAGCAGCTGAGATCCGTGGCCCAGAGGTGGACGCAAGCTCAGGGAGAACACGGGTAACTTGCAGGCGTCGGCTGGCCCCATACTCGCAGGAGCTGCAAGATAAGTAGATGAGAGCTGTGGAACAACTAAAGAAGCAGCCTGCCCATACACGATGAGCTGAAGGAAAAGATAGAGCAGCGAGTGCAGGAGCTACGTAAAGAACCTGGCCCCCTACGCAGAGGAGGCACAGGAGGATTCTGGGCAGGGATGATGGAGGGAATGGCTTTCCACATGAGGAAAGAGCGCAGATGAGATGAAGAGCAAGATTACGGAGAACGCAGAGCTGCTGAGGGAGCAGCTGACCCCCTTTGCAGTGGAAGCTGAGGGAGAAGATAAAGGGAACGCCAAGGAAGCCAAGAGGCGCTGGAGCCCTACCTGAGAGCGAGCTGGGGCCAGCGCATGGAACAGAAGATCACAGAGTTTAAGGACACAGTGGACCCCTACGGCGACGCTCTCAACAAGGCCGTGGTGCAGAGGGCGGAGGACATGAGGCAGAAGCTTGGGCCGTACTCCGTAGGGATGCAGGACCAGCTGGAGTTCCTGGAGAAGGACATTGGGACAAGATCAACTTTCATCAGTGGGGGCGTCCCTGCCGTGAACTAAGCCTGTGTCCCCTCACAGTCCCATCTTTCCCACTAAACCAAACACAAGAGAACGACTGTCAGGGCCGGTGTGCAGACTCTGCAGGTTTTACATGGAGCTGAAGCTTTTATAGAAAGGAAAGTGTTAAGCTCAGGGATGAACACACAGATCGGAACAGAAGGCAGACATCTTGAAGCTGGTGATGTTCATATCCGGTGCAGTAAAACGGAAGTACCGTATGAGATTCTCAGCTGCATTTCACATGCTTGTACCTACTTCATGGCCAGCAATGAATCATCAGGTTCAAAATGGCTGAAGCTGTTCTGTTTAATTAATGGAGAGTCTGTAAGGATTCTCACAGCTAGAGTCAGAATATTGCAGCCGGGAGGGGGGGAGGGGGGGGGGGGGGGGGGCTTTTCCTAACTTTGCTCCTTGTGTAATTTGGCTCGTGTTAACCTCTGAGTGCTGGGAAGCCGTATCAATTGCATTCCTCTCCAGCACTGAGGGGAGTTAACATGTTGCTTTTAATCTCTGTGCTGTTCTGAATTCCTCAATAAAATGCAACTCACAATGAACACGGCGTCCTCTGTACTTTTCAGTGGGGGGGGGGGGGTGTCAGGACGGGATATTTGGGATATTACAAGGGGAGGTGGTAACCACAAAATCAACGTATACCCAAATCCACAGATGTAAAGAATACAACACACACTTAAAAATTCGTAACTCCATCTTCGTAACTCGTAACTCCCTACTTACGCCAAACACACTCATGAACCGCTCCCATACCTCCAGCAGTATAACCAGCTCACTTAACTCCCTCCCATGTACACCTTGCTAAAACTGCTCCCTATAAATCCATTACTCATTACTCCATATAATACGCTCCATACAATCCTCATTATCCCCTAAACCGATCCCTATTAACTCCTCCCATTACCCCATATAACACCCTTGAGAACTCTCCCCAATGTCACACATTATAACCGCTCCATAACAGCCTCAGATGACCAAAGAACCACGCGGCTCCCTTATAACTCCGTAAGTGAACAACAGAACTGCTCCCTAGAACTCCGTCCAGTACCCCAGATAACCCCTCCCTATAAAGACGCAAAAGGACCCCTCAGGAGAACACGTTCCAAGAACGCCGCCGAGGACCCCAGAAACCGCGCCGATAACGCGGCCCAGGACCCAAGAGAACCGATACCTATAACGCATCCCTATGTGACCCCAGAGAACCCGCGCCCGATGAAGAACCGCGTATGACAACCATAGTAACGCTCCCGAGAACTACGCCCTAGTTACCCAAGGATAAACCCTCCCCTATAAGCTCCCAATTACCAAGAGAAAACCACTTCCAATTAACTACCTCCCATTACCCCCATATAACCACTTCCAATAACTACTCCCCTTACCCCAGATATCCCGCCCGATGACCCAATATAAGCCCACTCCATATTACCCCATATAAACCGCTCGATAACTCCTCACTTGTTAAGGTAGCCTAGGCTTTTTTTTAACCCATTTATTTTAAGGATCGGTCAGTAGGCAAAACAAAGGCAGTTGAAATAAAATTAGGTTTATTTGGTAAGACCCGGAAATACACAGAAAGAAAACAAAATACAGAGAAGGACACACTTCTTTGGGTTGGGGGTTAAGGACTAGACTTTTATAGGTTGCAAGGAGCCGCTTCAGCAAAGGCTTACCTTTTTACTCAAGAACGGAATAACCGGGAGGAGGGGAAACAGTTACCTTATCTAAGACCAGGACCTCAGCTGGCTAGGAGTTCCTGGCATGCAATGCCCCTTGGGAAACTAACCGGGCTTATGGACCAGTCCCAAGACTACCTATAAGTCTGAGAAAAAAATGAGAGAGCCCAAAAATGGACTCTATAGCAGCCCCTATAGAGACTATGCTGATGATGCGTGTCAGAGGCACGGTGGGTTTGAGCCGGATCGGATGCCCATGTTGTTCTGGCCAATAGGAAAAGCACCTTACGATGCCATCTTTTCCTAGCCAGCCCATCATGATTCCCCGGGGCAGGGCGCCACTAAGTCTGGCAGAACAAGAAGGTCCCCCCACAGGGGTTCTTGTTCTCTGGACTCCAGTACTCGCCTTGCCCCCACCACTTGCACCCCAACACATCTCAAATCCCGGTCTCCTCTTTGAAGTGACAAACTTAAACATATGGCCCAGGCTGATGCATAGAGCCTTATAGTAAATGTTAGAACGGCCATCATATTATTACAGATACATTTTGGCGGTACCTCATATATTCGGTTGGGGCAACCACAAACCCAATACAGGCTCGGGATACCTCGGCATAAATGGGGTAACCACCTAACCTAGGGAACCTAGCTACAGGATACCTGTTTCATCCTGTGCATCATTCACTTTCTGGCTTATGAGAAGCAGGGTACCCAGTGGTGAGCCACCATCCCCCGTCACCTTCTTCTGATTCCTGTCCTTTCCACCAATTTTCGCCTAGTCGCCCCCGCGTCGGCAGTCGAGTGCGTGAGGGGGGGAACCCTTTCGCGGCGGTAGAACCCAAATGAAGATAGTAAACAAAGAAGGGAATTAACGGAAATGGAAAGCCAAGAAAGTGGTGTAACCAGCATAGGGAAAAAGGGGGATAGGGGAAATAGGAGAGGCAACGAGTAGCCGGACTAATCAGGATTTGGAACAAGGAAAGGGCTGGGAAACCACAAACACAAGGCCGGGGAACTTGAAGGAAGGAGCCACTCGGGGGACCCCCGCCCGGCGCACCCAAGAAGGTAGGACCGCGATGAGAACACCGCCGATAAAACGCCGGCCGAGAGACCGGCCAGTAGAACCCGCCGATCCGAGAACAGAACTACCAGTCCATGGGTGACCGAACGAGAACTACACGAGTCACCCCATGCGACAAAGCCAGAGACAGCAGGGAGAAACACGCCCGAGAAAAAACGCCGCCAGTAGCCGCAGAGAACCACCGCGACACGAGAACCAAGCAGCCGCACACTTGTAAACGAGCAAAGACTGAGCTGCGCCAGTAGGAACAAGAAGACAAAGCAAGTGAAAGAAGCAGGAAAGAAGACGACTAAAGCAGGAAACCGAGAATAATATCAAGAAGGAGCGAAAGTAAGAGAACACAGCCTGTCCGTCCGTGGGGGTGGTCTGAAGAGAACCGTAGAAAATGACGAACTAAGTGGAGGAAAGAAAGAACGAAATAGAAGTAATACGAGAACGAAGAAGAGGCAACAAGCTAGAACGGAGATGAAACAAGGCGTCAGAACAAGCAGAAGTGCATCAAAAGAAGAGACCCGGCACGATGATACGCCGCAGACGGTCCAACAGGGAGAACGGCGACCGGAAACGCCGCCGAGGACACATGAGACCCCAAAGCCCGGAGTAACGCAGACGAGGGACTTCCCAGAGACCCCGCCCGAGAACTACTAAGCAGACCCCATTAGAACCGCTCCCTTTATAACGTCATCGAGTTCTGCACACACCACTAGAAAGCTGCTTCCCTATAACCGCCTCATATTACCCCATATACCACTCCCTATAACTCCTCCTATTACCCCATATACACCTCCCATTAGAACTCCTCTATTACCTAATATAACGCTCCCTATAAACTCCTCTATTCACCATATAACCGCTCCCATAACTCCTACTATTACCCCATACCCACTTCCTATAACTCTCTTATTACCTATATAACCGCTCACTATAACTCCTCCTATTAAATCATTAAGCGCTCCCTAAACTCCTCCTATTACCCCATATAACCGCTCACTATAACTCCTCCTGATTTGATCCAGATACGCTCCCTATAACTTCCAATTACCCCTATAAATGCTTTCCTATAATGGCCTCCTATTTAACCCCATATTAAAAACACTCCCTATAACCCTGACATAACCACCCCGATAACTACTCCTATTACCCCAATATAAACCGCCTGGAAATCCTATTGCCCCGCTATAACTGCTACTATAACTCATCTCCTTACCCATAGAAACCCGTCCATATAACTCATTCTATATGCCCCATTGACGCTCCTATAATCCTCCTATTACCCATATAAACCCTTCCCTATAACTTTCCTCATTGCCAAATTACCTATGCCTATAATCTCCATAACCCCAATAAACCACTACCTATAGTCCTTCCTATTGCCCCATTATAAAACCATCCTTATAAACAAGCTCCTATTGACCACATATAACCCTCACTATAACGCTTCCTATGGCCCCATATAACACGATTCGCTATAAGATCATCCTATACCCATCATAAATCTCCTAAAACTCATTCTATTCCGCCACAATAACCTGACTCCATATACCTCTCTTTTCACCCCAATAACTGCTCCCTATTTAAATCCGCTAGGACTCATATATCCAGCTGCCCATAACGCCTCCTATTACTCAGCATAACCGCTCCCTATAAACTCCTCCTATTCCACCATATAAATGCTCCTATAACTCCTCCTATTACCCCATATACCCATCATATAACGCCCTCCTATTTAAACAGAGACCCACCCGCCCGAGAACTCCGCCGAGGACCTCAGAGCGAACCGCGCCAGATAACCCTCCGATTACCCCATATACCAACTCCCTTATAAAACTCCTCTATTACCTCATATAAACCGATCCCTATAACCCTCCTATTACCTCATATATCGACT
>WSYH01007164.1:0-12230 GCA_036426205.1 Ascaphus truei | reverse complement strand
AACATTAAAAAGCTTGTATGAAAACTCTGGTGCATGGTGGGAGGAAACAAAACACGAAATTAAGGGTTTTTTCAAGAAGGAAGTGCATAATTATCATAATTTGAAGTATAAAAAATATTTGTCACTCAGATTGAAATTATATCGCGCTTTTTCTGCAATACAAAGCGGGGAAGAGGTAAAGGCAGAATACATCCGTGACATAAAAGGACAAATGAAGGAGTTACAGTACAATCACCTCTCCTCCTTGACCCATGAGGGGGAATGTGGGGATTTTACACGTTTCACACCTGATATTTTTGAGCAGTGTAAAGAAAGGAAACAGAAGAGGGCTTTATATGAGTTATGGGATGAAAAGCAGGAATCTGTCACAGACCCGGCGAAATTACTTGACTTGATGACTTCTTTTTATGCTAAGATATTTAATGGGAAAAAGATAGCAAAAAGCAACATTGACAAAGTTTTAAAACAATGTAATACGCCTAAATTAGAACCAGAGGATTGTGCAGCCATAGTTTCCCCCATCTCTGTAATGGAGGTAGAAACAGCCATCAGATCCTTGGGAAAAAATAAAACTCCTGGTTCTGATGGCTTAACTTCCCAGTTTTATCAGTTTTTCTGTGAGGTTCTGAGCCCAGTTCTGAGCGATCTGTACAATGAGGCTTTGAATGAGACCGTATTATCATCCTCGAAGTCTCAGTCCATATTAACTTTACTGTATAAAAAAGGTGACAGTAGAGATATAAAAAACTGGCGCCCAATAGCGTTATTGAATACGGATTATAAAATTCTAGCAAAGATTTTGTGTACCAGGTTGGGATCTGTAGCGGAAACGCTCATAAGTACAAGCCAGTCCTGTGGAATCCAAGGAGGGAGAATTGCCAACTCTCTTATAAGTGTTAGAGAGATATTTGTACAGGCAAAAAGTGGGGCCTTAGAAGGTTACATTGTTAATTTAGATCAGGAGAAGGCCTTTGATAGAGTCAATCATTTGTATCTTTTTAGTGTCTTAGAGACTTATGGTTTGCCAACTCAGTTCATAGCATGGTTGAAAACTCTATATGACAAAGCCGAGGGGAAACCAATTGTAAATGGCTGGATTGGATCCTGCTTTCGTATTAGATCAGGAGTACGTCAAGGATGTCCACTCAGCCCCTTACTATATGTGTTTGCTATAGACCCTTTTTTACGTATGTTAGAAGACAATAGAGACATCCAGCCAATACCGAAGATTTGTATAAAATGTATTGCGTATGCAGATGATGTATCTATTCTAATAACATCAAGAAAATGTTATGAAAGTGTACTTTCTGAATTTAAAAAATACTCTGACATCTCAGATTCCCAGATAAATAAAAGTAAGTCCATTGCATTGTGGATAGGAAAAAAAGAAAATACATTTGAGCTCCCTTCTGGTATAAAGTACGAGCCTGAAAATATTCGCATTTTGGGGATCAAATTTAATAGTCAGGATTCTGGTGAGCAAAACTGGGAAGAAAAACTTGGCCTATGCAAAGCCAAAGTTACCAGGTGGAAACATTGGAAATTTTCTTTTGAGAGCAGAATCAGGATTGTTAAAACTTTTTTGCTGCCTATTTTCATCTATTTAAGTTTCGTATTTCCCCCGCCTGAGAAAGTTGTAGTTTCTTTGAATAATTTGTTTTTTCAGATGCTGTGGGGAAACCGGCTCAATTTAGTGAGCAGACCCATCACTTGCAGGCCTAGAAATAAGGGAGGTCTTAATATGGTGAACCCGGAGTTATTATTTCATTTAGTATTCCTATGTTTTCATTTTCAGGGGATTTTCTCACAAAGTATATGGAGAAATTATTTTAAGGAGTGGTTGTCACCGCTGTTTGACAAATGGTTTGAGGGGGGAAATATCAAAAGAATGACTCAAAATATTGGATATTTACCGCCATATATTATTCGGATGCTTAAAGTTATTAGAAAATTACAAATAACTAGGACTGAAATTGAACAGCTGTCAAGGAAGCAACTCTATACAAGTATTCTAGAGAGAACACCCCCAATAGGCCTGGATCTAAGACAATGCCCCGAGACCAGCCATGATGTGGTATTAAAGCAACTTGTTGATCCCAGATTACCGCAGAAAATGAGCGATGTCTCGTGGTTATTATTTCATAGTAAAATGTATGTCAGGCAGAATTTAAAATACAGGAATGTTGATGATAGGAATTGTCCACGGGAAAACTAATGTTTTAGAAACCATGGAACATTTTTTATTGCAATGTCCATTTTCTATATTTTTATGGAAAAAATTTGCAAGTCATCTAAAAATCCCTATTTTGTCCAAACAGAGCTACCCCCAAGTAGCATACGGACTGTTTCCGGAAACCCAGAAGCAGCATCACAATAGAACCCTGTGGCTGATTAATGTGATATCTATATACCATTTGTGGAACGCCAGATGTATGGTATCGCTAAAAAAGTATGTGATGCCGGCAGAAATAATTCTGAGTCACATTGTATCAGATATAAAGAGCGTTCAGCAGAGGGAATCTGAGAGGTTGGAGAGAAATGTGTTTAAATCTCTTTGGCAGGGAATCTCTGTAAGATAACATGTAATGTTTGTGTGATTTTCCCTCACACACCGCTATACCATGACATGTACAGTATACATAGAAAAGGTACAGAGCGGGCAGTGGCAGTGCAAGCCTCCCCCTCACTCAGGATATGTTTTTCTTACCATCTGGCTCCTTTAAACAGAACAAAGTAGTTTAATGTTAATAACAGGCAGGGTGGGGGATGCAGAGAGGTAATTTGCGTTCTCGTGGCTGCTTCCTGCGCTCTTGTGACGTGAGATCCGTGTCACTCTCATCTGCACAGAGCCATTATCTGTACTGATAGAGAATGAGAGTGAGGGATACAATGTAACATCTGCGGACACAAAGGAGACACTTCCGTCCAATCAGCATCTGCGGACACAAAGACCCTGCGCTGCTGATTGTCCTCTACACACACACACACACACACACACACAGAAACACAGAAACACACACAGAAACACAGAAACACAGGCACACAAACTTACACACAGACAAACTCACATACGCAGGCGCACACACACACACACACAGACTCAAATGCACAAAAACTTACAGAGACAGACTCACACAGATACACAAACTTACACACAGACATACATACACACACAATTGCAGGCTTTATGAAGCAAGTGGGAGGAGTTAGGGCAGAGTTACTCTTGCATATTGGCGCACGTCTCGGTATTAGGAAATTGTGCTGCTTGCGTTACCTTTCTTGACGATTTTCTCCGTCAACCTTAAAAGTGGCGTAGGTCTTATTTTTAGCGCAGCAAGCGCCAAATTGTACAACGGTAGAAATCCACCTAATAAATATTTTCAATTTCAGACAAAAAAGCCTAATTTCTCTACGCAAATGGGTCAACGCGAACCATTTTCTTGATACACAGACACCATAGTGAGTGCGCCGCACGCATTTACACATGACACACATAAAACTCGCGCACAAACCCACACGCGTCAGGGTCTATGTATTAAAGTCTGCCCGCTGCAAAAATGGGGCAAAAAACATCACAAGATTTATCTAAGTAAACGTAAAAGATGGAATCCATACGGCGGTTCTCCAAACAAGTAGGAGGTGTGCTGAGCATTGGTGTTCCGTGAGGGATTGCCTACCCAGGATTGACTCCTTGTATCCAGTGAACTGCTGTGGACGGCCGCCACAAGGTTTTTCCTGAGAGAAAAGGAGTATTGGACTTCCCCTCACTGTCTGACCCAGGGTGGTCCCACTGCTTAAAACCCATCTATGTTTGTGAGTGCTGCTGATTTTTTAATATTTATATTATTATAAAGCAATCTGCACTATATCTTGTGTCCTCTCTTCCATATTTTGGATATTTCCTCTACATCCTCCTGGCGTTCTGCAACCTGAGTTGGTTACTCCTAATAACCGCAAGGCTCTTACTACTCATAATAAATGTGAGTAGGATTACAGTACTACTGTGTATCATTTGGGAACTTTTCCCCCCTTTTTGTTCTCCATTGCACTATTGTATGTTTTTTCTGTTCCTAATACATATACCTACCTGGATGTGAGTGCGCACCCGATCTTCTGCCTTCACTGTCTCCATGGATCTGGAATCCATCTCAGGAGCAGCACCCATTACAAGACAGTATTTATACCTCTTGTTTTTTTCATTCATGTTTCTCATTCATCTTCTTTAAATATGGTATTTGCGCTCGATCTTTGTTCACATGCACAAATTTCCTTTACACACGTCACAGTCTATGGGGGCTATGCACTAAGCTGTGATAAGTCGTTTTAAGAGCGCAAAGTGCTCTTAGAACGTGATGTTCCACCGAGCGCGATTCACAGAGCCGCGCAAACAGGCACTTTGCGCTCTAAAACTTTTTCAGGAAATTTTTCAAAGTCCAACTTTGCTCGTACGATCAGCTGTTTGCGCTGAATCCTGCCCTTCTTCGGGATTCACTAAGCTACGCAAACTTATCGTACTTGAAAGTTGCGCTGAAAAAAGCTCACCAGCTAAAGGCAGGTGATAAAAAAAGCTGGACTTTGAAAAATTTCTTTGTTTACATTTTTGCAGGCGCAACACCCATACAACAGGCCGGCGGGTGTCCCTGGCTAACCCCGTGGGGGTCACCGGCTGACCCCGCGGGGGTCCGGGGGACCCGTGGGTGTCCCCGGCTGACCAAGCGGGGGTCCCCGTGGGAGTCCGTGGGTCCCCGCAGGGGTGTCCGCGGGAGTCCCGGGGCCCCCGCGGGCCTGCGGTACCAATGTTGTGCCTCCAAAAATTAAACAATATTTCTAACTAAATACACCCCCCTCCCCCCGCCCCCTAATACATACAATACAGTAATGGGCAAAATTACTATTATCCACATATGGATAATAATTCATTTGCCCATTTAAAATACATATATATCACAATAAATACAGTAAATACATATTACACTTACCTTTTCCAGGCACCCACGATGAAGGCCGTCTTCATCCTCATCTTCATCCTGCCCATGTCCCCTCCTAAGCTGCAAAACATACAAAACAATCAAAATAGCCAATGTAATGTCCCCTAACCCCTTAATCACCTTAGCGGTCATTAACCACCATAGTCATTAAGGGGTTAACCCACCCTCACCCACCACTCGGGAGGCCTATACACCCTCCCCCACTACCCACCCCATGAGGCCTAACCACCCACTACCCACAAGGAGGCCTACCCAGCCTGGCTTGGGGACAATACCCATTTCCCCAACCCCCGTTAACCACAATAAACATAACTATTTTAAATAAACACTACATAACCCACCCTCTGTGCCCCCCCATAAATACCTGATTTATTCTTTTGCATACACGGTTAATACCCCAGGCCCACGGGAGTCCCCGGTGGCCCTGACGGGTGTCCGTAAGCCTCACAGTAGCCCAGCACAAGGTTTCAAACAGGGTCTGGAGGCCTACGGGTGGTCCCCGCCAGGCGCCGTGGTCCACCAGGTGGTCTCCGCAGGTCACCGTGGGCCACAATGGGGTCTCTACGGGTAGGCCTGCCGGTGTCTGGGGGGCCCCGGGTCAGACCCACAGGTGTCTGAGGGGCCTCGGGTGTTTCCCATGGGGGTCTGGTGGCCCTCGGGTGGTCCCTATGGTCCACGGTGCCCCCACAGATGGGGCCACCGGTTCTTCCCCGCAGGTGTCCCCCGTGAGTTCGCCAGCCTGGTACCTGTGGAAACTCCGAGGAGACCTCAGGTGGTCTCCAGAGGTCCCCGCAGACCTAAGGAACCATACCTGTATGTAAAAAAATAAACCTGTCCTATACATTTAAATATATAAATACCCCCCCCACACACCACCCCCCCCCCCACACACACACACACACATACACATACAGTACAGTAATGGGCAAAATAACTATTATCCAGATATGGATAATAGATTATTTGCCCATTATGAAATACATAAAACAGCATAAATAAAGTAAATAAATAGAGTTCTACTTACCCCCTGGCAATGAGATGGGCAGTCCAGTCATCAAAGGTCCTCCGTTGGCAAAAAAACCCTTGCAAATATTTTCAAATGCCAGTTAACCCCTTAATCACCTTAGCGGATAATAACTGCTATAGTAATTAAGGGGTTAACCCACCCTGCACCGATACCAACCCTTCACCCATTCATTTGTATAGTGGGTATTTTATATATATATATATATATATATATATATATATATATATATATATCACCAATATAAATAAAAACATGAAATCTTAATCTGAAAATCACCACATTGCATCTTACAATTAAACCAGCAGCCCTTTTAAAAATAAATGATATCTCCTCTCCCAACAAACCAGAAGCTAGACAAATATATATCAAATGTCAAACAATTGCATTTGAGTGTGTACATGATGCAATTAATCTGTGCATCATGTAACATTATGCAAAATCAATTTCAAAATAAAATACACTATGAACAACAACATACAATGCCATACAGAAAATCAAAGAGAAACTAAGCAAGTAAACATAAATACATTTACCATCAATCAATTAATCAATTTCCTAAATCAATTACAATACAATCCAAATCAATTATACAATTCACTATTCAATTCCTAAATCCAAACCATTGAGACAAAAATTCTACTTCAAAGTAACCACCATCATACAAATCTAACTACCAGAAATAAGCCATTATTAAAAAGCAAGCCCCTGAAATAGACTACTGCAAAGACCATTACAAATGACATGTAACTAAATAGAAATTAAATTACACACACAACAATGTAGAAATCAAGCAGCTAAATACATGTGAAATACATGAAAAAAACATAAACATTAGCAAATCAATCATTTATTATCCCTGTATGTCTATCCATATATATACACATTACATACAGGGGCAAAAAAAAGAGCATAAAAAACAATGCATTTCCATCAAAAAAATCACATACAATACACCCATTCAGTGTCCCTGAATGTATGTATATCCATAGGGACATAGATCAATTCAGGGGCATTAAATGAAAAAAAAAAAAAAACACATGAATAAAAAATTAAAAAAACCTGTAAAAGTAAAATAATATACTTTCCTTTTGTTTACTTACCACTAGATGGCCGACACAGCGAAATCCAGGGGAACCGGAAGCACTCAAACCAATCCAAAGGTAACCATAAAATAATAAACCCTTACAACGTCAACCTCCTGCTCTCCGGTGCAGTGTGCTCCTGTTCGCCGCATCCGGTCTACAGGACTGTTCACCATCATGCAGGCGCCAGCTACAGTGTCCTCGAGCAGACACACGCCTGACAAAGGATTCAATTATCCGAAACGCGTTGTCTGTGCAGAGACCTGGACCAGATGTTTTGTGTCTGCTCGAGGACAACGTAGCTGGCGCCTGCACTGACGGTGAACAGTCCTGTAGAACGGACGCGGTGAACAGGAGCACACTGCACCGGAGAGCGGGAGGTTGACGTCGGCATCCCTGAGCAGTTTTTTACATGTGAGTGAATTGTTGTCTCACATTCTTTATACCCTGAGGAAGTGTGTTTAGACAAACGAAACGCGTAGGGCTATTTTATTTCGATTTGGACATTTTGGCTGACTAAAATCACAAGCAGTACAATCGCTGAGTGCCTTAGTTGAGCGACTGAGGGGCAAGGAGGTGCGGATTGCCGTTTTCCTGCGGCTTCACTGGAGATTGCCAGTTCTTGACGGCACATCCGGCGACGTCACTACCGGTTTTGGCACGACGGAGACGTCATTTCCGGTCATTGCCAGCAAGGAGGAACGGAAGGAGTGCACAGCATCCAGAATACCCTGCGAACCCCCAACACGTGGCTACCAGCTCACATTGGTCTAATGCGATTTTACATCTGCCGTCCTGTGAGTGTTATCTAGGTTTTAACCCACCGGAGCGGCACACCAGCTATTTGTCCTACCACCTTATTTTTAGTTATAATAAATTAACTTTTATCATTAGCTTTGCTTTAGTGTTGTTTGTCTAGTTGTGTCTGTTTGTCTTGTCTCCTTGTGTCAGCCAGTTTGCAATTTTATGTCTGTATAATTTGTATAGCTGTGTTGCACTAAATCTCTTTTTTTTCTTTCATTTCATGTTCCACTTCCCCTGCATGAAGTCCTAACGGAGCACCCAAAGATTTAGTGACTGTAGATCATCTTGGGACTGGGACTATTTCAACTGGACATCCAGGTATCCATTATTTTTGGACTCATTAGGCGCCGGTATCTCTTTTTGTTTATGCTGTCTTATCTGATTGTACCATCAGTTTTTCACCAGTCTGCCTTTCTACCACTAGGGCTCACCCTCATAGTAGGGTCTATTGTCTCAATTCCCATTAGCGCTATTTTACATCACTTTTTCTTTCCTCACATTCTTTGCCAAATAAACATATTTTTATTCATCTGTGTGGCACTGTCTTCCACTACATGCGCCCTGAGTGGCCCATCCATGATGTACAGAGGGAGAAGGAGCATGATTGACTAGCAAGAAGGAGGGAAAGAAAATAAAGATACCTATAGTAGTACCCAGTACCACACAGGCCCGTGTGAGTACAAATTGCGTTATACTCTTATCACCCCTGTGCTCTTAACCATTGGTTTACTATTGTATCTGTTTTCAACTACTGGTCTGACACTAACTCTGCCCTTGTCTGCGCCCCTCTGTCTCTCTTAACGGCTTAGTGTGCCTACTGCGTGGTTTACTTACACCCCCCTAACAAACTGAGACGACACAGTTTTGTGGAAGTAAAAATGGTCACAGCTTTATTGTTTTAACAATACCTGAAAATAACTGTCAGCCATAATCTTAGTCCTTTGTCATCCCTATTCTCAGTATCTTCCGGCGGGGGGAGCCCTCTTCCGCCCACCCTAATCTACCGTCCACCAGAAGAGACACTCTCCGCCGCGAGAGACACTCTCCACGGCCCCTAGGTCCCCCTTATCAGAGCCGCCTGGGCCGACCCGCATAGGATAGAGCCCAGCTGCCAAAGACTGGTGCCAGGGGTACAGCGCCTGACCGCCTGCGTCGGCGCCTCCAGCCCGCACAATCTTTTCAGGGGGACCGTTACCTGGCGGCCCATCCGCATCGGATGGAGCCCCATTTCGGGTAATCACGGTGTCCCTACGATGACTGGCCTGACAGTTCCGCCACCGGAGGACCCAATAAGGCCACTTACTGGGGACTTACCCCACACCCCAAGCTGTGACCCTAAACCCTGACTGCTGATCGCTTGCAAAGGCCTACGCATGTTATTAATAAAATATCGAGGGCCCCCCGCTGTGAAGACAGAAAACATGTTAGAAGATTATTTAATTACTCGCCTGCCGGGCCCTAATGTACCCCTATTAAGCATTTGATTGTGAATCTGAAGCTGCTGGGGGCCAACAGTAACAGCCGAAAAGACTGCTTCTATGTCAATTTTACCAATAATGCTCCCTCCCCCTATGTCTTAATTATCCCTTATGGCAGTGTCGAATGATTGGTATTGTATCTGGTGTAGCTTGGGTCTATGGCCTCATACCCCCCTTGGGTATGACAGGTGTTGTATTAGCCTGAATATAATTTTATTTTATTTTTTTGCACCCGGGGAAATAATTAACTGAGCAATAGGGGGAGAGGGGGGTGATGCGAATGGGCCCACCATTAATCCCAATTTTATCTCCTTTAACTCACCCACCCACTGGTATGTGAAAAAACCCCTTCTAAACCCTCCTCCAAGAAAAACCCACCTTCTCCCGGTCGGGGTACCCCTTTAGCCAACGGCCCAAACCGCTAAGGCTGACTGGTGTTGGGGCCTTCCCTCTCCCCTGGCTTCAGTTGCCCAGGGCCTTTGAAGAACTTCTTGACGGGGTGGCCACCCCCGCACCGGCTACACACATGTCTAAACTTGCAACCCGCCCCCAGCTTGCAGTGTTAATCATTAAACGCCCAACACTCCCTTTTATTGCCCCTGCTTGTTGAATCACTCCCGGGCCGATCGCCTGGACCCTTGGAAAAGGGGGCATCGCCCCCCTGCTTCCCCAATCCCACTAACTTCATCCACAATTCCATGTCCATCTTCCCCAAACTCAACCGTGTATCCCCCTGCCAACCATGCCTGAACTGCTCGTCATAATTCCGCCACGCTGACCCCCCGTGTTCGTCATGTATGTTCTGTATCACACTCATGTATTTCATCACATTATGCAATTCCTTGGGATGTTTTGAAAGGAAACAGTCCCCGAACACAATAAAACCCATAATCCAGTTCGCATTACTCCTCACTACCTGCCCTTTCTCGCCCGCCTCTCGCGCGCGTTTCCTCTCTGCTCGCCCCTTTACAGACAGCTTAAACATATCCACATACTTCCTGTTACCTATGTCTCTCTGTGTTCTTCTGGGCAGGTGTGTGTACAGGGAGCTAGTTTCGACTGCAAACGAATCCTCCCCGCTGTGGGTGGAAGCCGCCCCTTTGTCTTTGCGCGCTTTGCGGTTTCCCCTATCTGTCCTACTCAGCTTTACCGCCTTGCTCAATGCTTCTACCTGTTTCCTTATGCGTTTTACCCCTGGGGTCTCGTCGCTGTCTGCGCCGCTGCTTGCGTCTGACTCGCTGCTCGCTCTTGCGCTCTCACTATCCTCGCTGTCTGACCCCTGGGACTCACAGTCCAAACCTGACCTAACCGACCCCCCCATCACTAACATCAACATCATCCTCATTACTTTCCAATGCTGCATTTTCATGCTCACCTGATCCTGCGGCTTGTGCACCTGGGTGACCGGTCCTGGGTCTTTTGGCCGCTGCACGGCTCCTGTTGCTGCTCCCCGGATCGGCGACGCTTCCCAGTGCCATTGGCGCCGGCGCATCCACCGGGGGAGGGGCCCGGGACACTGGGGGGCACCCCGCAGCCAGGGGCAGTGGGACTGCCGTTGCTGGATCCAAGGCTGGTGCCGGCGCGCCAGGCGCAGGTGCATAAGGCGCGGGGGCATGGTGTGCGGGTGCCGCGCCGGTGTGTATGGCGCGTAGGGGGCAGGTGCATATGGCGCAGGGGCATAGTGCGCGTAATGTGCTGGTGCGTACGGGGGGGCTTGGGATGCGTGGGCGTAAGGCGCGTGGGGGTAGGGCGCGTGGGGGTTGGGCGCGTGGGGGTAGGGCGCGTGGGGGAAGGCGCCATGAATGCGGCGGGTAACTCTGCAGCGGCGGTGGGTTGGCTCGGCCCGGCCATGGGGGGGGGGTGGTCTGGTCAGCAGGGGGGGGTGGTGGTATGAGCGGCAGGGGGTGGGATGTGCTGTGCAGCAGTAGGGGGGGCAGACCAGCAGTGGGGGAATGGCTCAAAGCTGCAGGTAGAGGGTGGTTGGAAGCTGGGGGGGAGAGGGGTCGTTTTTGCAGGGAGGGGGGGGTCATGACAGCAGGGGGAGTGGGGACCGGAGCGGCAGGGTGATGGGGAATGTGCTCACCCATGAGGGGGGGTAGAGCAGCCCTCCCTTCCCTGCACTGCTGGGAGCAGGCACCGGAGCGAGGCTGGGGGGCGGAGCCAGCCTGCCGGGCTGTTTGTCTCCCTCTCTGGCTGAGAGAGGGGCTGGGAGAGGGCTGGGAGTGAGGCTGGGGGGCAGAGCCAGCCTGCCTGGCTGCCCGCTTCCTTCTCCGGCCGGGAGAGGGCTGGGAGTGAGGCTGGGGGGGCGGGGCTGGCCTGCCTGGCTGCCCGCTTCCTTCCCCGGCTGGGAGAGGGCTGCGGCTGCTGCTGCTGTTCCTCCTCTTCAGGCCACTGCCTCCGTGGGGACGCCGGGCGGGATGTCCGGCGATCAGGAGGCTGGATGCGGCTGTGCCGAGGCTGGATGCCACCGGGCTGGCTGTTGGTCGGCCTCGTGCTCCTGCTCCCTTCCGGATTCATGCTGCGGTCGATCGGGGGAGACACACGCACACAGGTACCTGCAGGGAGAAAGAAAAAACAGAATCAGTGATCAGTTCCTGCAAGCGCAGGGTTTAAATAGCCCGCCCCATTAGCCCCTCCCCTTGTTGATTCGCGCGCAAATCCACCAAACCTCGTGGTGGGGGGAAGGAAAGGAAGGCACATTAAGTACCCCTTGGAGGCACGGAGCCATTATGGACTAGACGGCCCCATTTTGGGACCTCTGCTTCTCTTTCTACCTATGTTTTCTTGAGGATCGTGGGAAGATCCTTTCCAGGGGTTGAGCAGCAGACACTGAGCATTTGAAGTGTGGTAT
>WSYH01007163.1:0-28648 GCA_036426205.1 Ascaphus truei | reverse complement strand
AAGGTTGGGGGGGGAAGAGGGGGAGGGTTGGGTGAAGAACCGCTGGGACAGTAACAGCGGGTAGGAGAAGAAGAGAAGAAGGTCGACCCTTATGGGGTCTTAAAGATTGAAAACCGGTCTAATCTAAGGACCGGCTGGAGTGGTATAAGACCCTTGGGGGCGGGTCCGGTAACGGCCTCCAGCAGATGCGGGCTGGGCAGAGACCCATAACAGTCTTCGGTTACACCCGAGCATACTTTCTCTAGGGTGCCCGAGTTGAAGAAGCTGCTAGGGAACCTGCTGCCGACAGGGCAGGTCTGGGCTATGCTCCCATCGCCCCCTTTTCCTTCATGTGGGGAAGGCTGAGAGGGGATAGCATCTCTTGGTTGCCTGTGTATTGAAATGCGGGTGAGATTGGGGGGGGGGAGTGGGTTGGGGCAGGTGGGAATGGGGGAGTGAGTTGCGTGCAGGAGGATGGGTGTTCCTCCACCTCACGTCCACCCTCCTCCACCCACCCCCCCCCCTCCTCCACCCACCCCCCCTTACACGAACAAACACAATACCCCCCCCTTACGGGGGGGGGGAAAGGGGAAGGAGAAGACATATCTCTGCATAAACAACAATTTGTCTCAGCCTGTAAATGAAGCAAGAGTGATAACATGTGATCCATACCGAGTGATAACAGTAGCGGTCGCAACAGCAACAACAAAGCCCTTTCATGGGGCACTGGATCAAAATCAAGGTGGGGAAACTTCTATAACGCTAATGTTAAGTATAAAGAGCAAGGGGGGGAGGGGTCCTGGGAGCTTGAGGGTAGGGGTCAGTGGCTAGACCTGCTCATTCGTCTAGTGGGGGCTAACACAACTGTAGGGTAGTGAAGGGGAAACCCTGCTGAATTTAGGGGTGGTGGGGAGAGACTCAGAGGGGAATATATATGGGTTTCACAGTTTTACAGACCCTGTCCCTGGAGGCAAGACCACGGGAGGGCGCGTGTGGGGCTGTGTAGTCTTGTGCCGGCGGCTCTCCTCCAGGGAGGGTGTCTGTCGAGGATAAAAGAATGCCCAGGTAGGGCCCATTGGCCGAGGGGGGGGGGGGAAGCGCCAGACAGCCCCGAGCTGGGAGTATCATGTGGCGTCAGCTGGATGTCACTCGGGGGCCCCGGCGTTCCGGTCCAGGCACTGCCGCCAGGTCCAGGCGAGGCCTCCGTCGGCGCGGGTTGCGCATGATGCTGACGTCACCCCCGGCGCGTCCGTTGGCCTCGCGACGCTCCGCGGATGGGACTGGCTGCCGGGTTCCGGCGGGGTCTCCATCTGCGCCGGATGTGAGTCGCGCAGTCAGCTGACGTCGGCTGTAGCGCGCCGTCAGACCTCGTGGAGCTCCGCAGACGGGGACGTCTCTCTCGGGCGCCATTTTGTGGAGGGAGATGTGCAGCTCAGCCAGGGAAGCCACGAGGACCGGCATGCTCGCCTCGGACGCCATTTTGGGAGAGCCTTGGAGCAGGCGGCAGTGTTTACCCCGACGGACACCGGGGGCAGCTGTGGGGATCCGAAGTCGGCTGTGCGGCGTCTGCCCTCCGATTGCCCATGGTAGGATTTCTGGAACTGGGGATGAAGAGGGGCCCCCCCGCGGCTCCGGCCCGGAGGTCTTCTGCCTGGGCTAGTGAGCTCGCGTCCGACGCCATTTTGGAGGAGTTTCGGGGCTGACGATGGCGTGGGCCCGGGCGGGAGATTGATTTGCTGGTGAGTCTTTTCTTATCTGTCCCGGGATTGCCTTTGCTCGGCTATCCGCTCCGACGCTCTCACAGGCTGATCCTCTTTGTCCTGGTCCCGGTTACCAGCTGGGTGGGCAGGTTGGAGGGAGTCCACGGGAAGGCCCAGGGCTTTTGCTAAGTGCACCATATCTTCAGGGTGCCGGATGGTGAGAAATTTGCCCTTGTGGGGAATAATCAATTTAAAAGGAAACCCCCATCTGTAGTTTATTTCTTTCTCACGAAGGAGTAATGTTAGGGGACGTAGTGCTTTGCGTCGGTCCACTGTGAGCTTGGAAAGGTCGTTATAGACCTGAAGCGGGTCGCTGCGGAACGCGATCGTGTCCCTCCCTCTGCTAGCTCCTATTAGTTTATCTTTGGTGGAGTAACTGTGGAGTCGCACGATCACGTCCCGCCGGCGGTTGGGGTCCTCGGAGCGCGGGCCCAGGGCTCTGTGCGCCCTGTCCATTTCCAAATCCCGGGAGTCAAGGTCTGGGCATAGGGAGAGGAAGAAGTCCTTCAGGTATGCTCGCAGATGTGTGGGTAGCACTGCCTCAGGGATGCCGCGGATCCGCAGGTTCTGGCGGCGATCCCTGTTTTCCTGGTCCTCCAATCCGTCTCTTAGTGTATTTATTTCTTGGCCCAGGCGTATGATCTCATCATCGGCCTCTGACTGGTGGTGTAAAGCCTCGTCCAGTCTGGTCTCCAGTGTGGTAGTGCGTTCCTGCAGTCCCTGGATATCCTGCCTAATTTCTGCCACTGCGTCTTTTATATTGGCCTGTAATGACCGTTGGAGCTTGGCAAGGAGTTCCTCCAGGTATGTCTTTGTGATCCCCCCGTCCGGGGAAGAGGGGGTCTCGGTAGGGCTCGCTGAGTCTGAGAGGCCTTGTTTGCCTCGTGGGCCTGAAGCCTGGGGGCCATCTTGCCTTCTATTCCCTGTCTCACCAGGCTGTTTTGCAGGAGAGAAGAACTTCCCCACTCCCTGAGTCGGGGGATTTTTCCCCTTATTAGCCATCCCTCTGGTTTTAGAGGGTCGTCAGGGGCTTTTTTCGGGGTTTTTGCCCGGGGTAAAAGGGTTTAAATCAGCAGTTATTCAGGAGGGTCTCTGGAGCTCAGCTTTTACCCGACTGTCCTGGATGACGTCATAGACACGCCAGAAGGGTATTGTTTTAAGATGAGATCTTGACAATAGAATCAATCTAGAATGTGTGTCAGGAATTTACTTTAGATTCACTGCAAACACTGTAACCAGATACGGTCTGTCAATCTCTGTGAGCAGGTAGTGCTTTATATTGTATGCAAATAAGGTGAAGTATGTGCAACATACATGTATACTACATTGCGTAGGTGAATTTAAGTCTGAAGTCTACTTGTACATTATCCCCAGACCCTTTTAATTGTGGTATTTTTAACCATTTTTGACTTCTGTTTTGCACAAATGAAGTGTCCAATAAATGTGTAATCACATAGTGCAATCACTGGAAGCCCTTTTTCTTTTTATGGGATGACTAGCTTATATCATGTTCCCTGTACCGCCTGCAGAACAATTTTTTTGATTACTTTAATTAGATGAACCTGAACTGGACTATTTTTTTTCCCTCACTTTTTTTGCAGTATGTCTGGGGTTCTCAAACCCTGTCCTCAAGACACCCCCAACAGATCAGGTTTTAAGGATATCCCTGCTTCAGCACGGATGGCTCAATCAGTGGCTTAGTCGAAGACTGAGCCACTGATTTAACCATCTGAGCTGAAGCAGGGATATCCTTGTAACCTGACATGCGGGGGGGGTCCTGAGGACAGGAGTTGAGAACCCCTGCAGTAGGTATTTCGGCAAGCCGGGTGATCCCCAGTGATGAAATTAATAGTACTTGCCAGCTAATTAAAAGAATAAATGCGCGTTGAAAGCAGCAATTCATATAATCAATAAACATAATCCTTTGTTTTAGCCATACAGTAGCAAAGCATTTTTTGGGTGTTTATAGCAAACCCACTCTTTTTTTAAATGACCACTGCCATTCACACACATTAGGAAAACAGAGGTTGTCATGGTAACAGTTAATGCCAATTAAATAAAGTGACAAACTCAGCATTAAAATAAAGATTAAAAAAAAAAAAGAGAGAGAGTGATAAATATATCAGCATATCCTGAACTGTGGGTGATGTAAACAGTTATTTTGTTTATTATTTTAAAACATATAGTGTATCACAATTAATCTACATTTCTTCAGACCCAGCATGACTTTAAACTATGCATTGAAAACAAATACTGTTTTCTGAATGATTAAGACTTCAAGTTCTTGTATCTTTCCCCAGTGTTTTTCTGTAACAATTACTAGCATTATTTAATATTTAAATTTGTATGGGCTTCTAGTGGAGAAGGGGAAGTGGGGGGGGGGGGGGGGAGCGATGGGGGGGGGAGAGGAGCTTAGGCCGCGCTTATAGTGCCGGCGACGCGACGTCGCCTGAAAACAAATGCATTGTCGCCGCATGCGCTTGTAGTAAGCGCGACGGCGACAATGCGACGGAGCGACGTCGCGAAAACTGGTAGCCGGCAAAATTTGATTTTTCAAGGGCTGTCGCCTCATGTGACGGCCCTTGAACCAATCAAATGGCCGGAAACCTGCGACGCTGCTGCCCGGCAAAATATAATTTTCGCCGGTGGCCCGTCGTGTCGCCGTTGCCATTGACGGCACTATAGGCGCGGCCTTACTGTTTTAATGTAGTTTTCATTAGAGACTGAGTTTGTGATGTATTAACATTGTTAGAAGTATCTTTACTGCTAGTAACACTATCTTCCTGCACTCTAGAGATAGTTGAAAGTTTTATACAATTAGATGTCTGTAATATCTAGAAATTGTGTCATACATTATATCACCAAACAGACATCATGGCAATTCAGTATTTTTAAATGTTTTTAAATGTTCATAACTTCAGTACGTTTTTAAAAATAGTTTAAAGAAACACTAAACAGTGTTTTTTTTGTTTGTTTGTTTTTTTAAGAACAAGAAGAGTAGTTAACATTTTTAGGGAATCTTTATGAGCGAACATTTGAATCCTTTGCCCCTGGCAGATCGCCAGGATTCCCTGAGCTCGGATACAGAGTGTCACACCACAAATTGGCATTTAAGTCAATGGCAGTTAAATCCGGATCGGGGTTCGGCACTTAGTGAAGTATGAGCAAAGAAAGGTCCTGTAATGCTCATTTATCCTCAGTGCTAAGCAGCCCTCACCTGCAGAACAGAGCCAGAAATAAACTGTGATTATGAAGAGGCAAATTGCAGTTTAATATGTTATTACCTGCTCCCTTTCATAAATAGATGGATTTTACAAAACAGTCTTTAAAAGGGGGGTTAGTCAGCAGAGAAAGGGTAAACGCGATGACTATGGTAGGCATGGCCACACTTATTGATCCTCAACATATTCGCTCTCCGTCTCTCCGTGCCTATTTCCATTGATTTTTACAACTTATCTTTTTGTGTCGGTTTTTTTTGGTAGATTTTCCCTTCCCTTTCGCATGGGTAACCGGGTACTTGGCGATGGTAGTTGGTGCTGGAATGACATTTATCGTACAGAGCAGTTCGGTTTTTACATCGGCGATGACACCCCTTATTGGTATGTCTTTTTTTCATTTGACTTCAAAGTGTATTTTCATTTCACATTTGATTTGCCAACTCCAACGTTTCATGGCGTGTTTTCTTTTAGGTATTGGGGTAATAAGTATAGAGCGAGCCTACCCACTGACGCTTGGATCGAACATTGGCACAACAACAACTGCTTTGCTCGCTGCCTTAGCAAGTTCAAGTGAAACCTTACAAAACTCTGTACAGGTTTGTATTTTGAAGCATTTTGATATTGGTTGTGTTATTTTAGCTTTAATGTGTGGGTGCATTAACTTGCCTTAAGCTTTTAGCAACTGACCTGTCAACTTCGCAAGTTCCCCTGACAATTCTTCTCCAATGTAAGAACTAAGGCAAAGTGGTATCGGAGCTTAATCCTGCATTGACTGCCATTGAAATCATTGACTATTTATTTATGTAGCGCCCTTTCCCTATGCCTAAGGGAAATTACGCGGGCGACTACGCATGCTGCTATAACTGTCGCACACAGGAGGCCTATGCCTGCGCCACTTGGATCCTGGGGTGAGCTCTTTTTCCTATAGTGCAGTGCCTCCACCTATGAGGGATCCCAGCGGTGTCAGGATTACCCCTCACAGAAACCAATACAGTAATGAATACACATATAACGAGTATTTACTGTACACACACAATAACATATACTAAACACATGCAACAATAGTACTCCTGTATCCACAGTGTACACCCAATGTCCGAACACTTAGGGAGTTCCCCAAAGTACTGAGGCTGCGGTGGCACCAATAACCCTGGTGTTCTTCCCAATGTCAGTCCCACCCAAGTGTGAGGTAGTGCTACCCCTGTGAACCGTTGGTGCATTTACACCTTCCTGGGCACTCCTGTAACCAGGTGCAGCTGTCATGTGGGGATCAGTCAGGTCACTCGCTGCGGGGCCTGCAACATAAATCCTTACATCCCAACATAAACAGCCCTCCTTAGAGTCCTGATCCGCCTCGTGGGTGAGCTCCAGCTGGAGTCTCTCACGTGAATGTTTATGCGGCCTGTAGCCTGGTTCCAGACCGCAGGGCACCGCATGGCCGTCCGGTCACCGATACAACAGCACCCCTATGTGCTAATGGGGAAGCGTCCCTATCTGGGGCCTTCCCTGCACACTTCACTGAGGTGGCTTAGGGCCTAGCTGGGGCCTAAGGGCAATGACTAGGCCTAGTCCAGGGAAGTACTGCTCCCTGGACACTACCTGCTCCGTTGCCTCCGTCCGACTGACGCACTGTGTCTTTGCGCGCCAAACCTAATATCTCTCCTCCTGCTCCTTGATCCCTATTGGCTGGCTCCATGTAGCATATCCCTCCCTGAGGTTCCTGGGACCTGTAGTCCCGCGCGGCATCTTTGCGAAGCCATCTAGATGGCACCGCACTTGGCACCCACAGCGCATGTGCATCGCCTGTACTGCGCATGTGCGATTCATAAAATGGCAGTCCCCGCACTCCGGGCATAGTGCGGAGCTCTGTCGAGCAACCCGGTAGTCCGCCAGCCCCTCCTCCCCCCGACCCCCCCCCCCCCCCCCCACCGCAGGTAAGAAGGGGGCTCGGCTACATCCTCCCTCTGGTGGAGAATCCAACGTCCCTGCTTGGGAACAACATATGTACAGAGTTTTATATAATAAAAATGCATGTCATACACATACAACTTAACTACGATAAGTATCTAAACAATATTGAACACTTCCGTGAGATCTGTTATTATGGAGGCAAACCGGCCTCCATAATATATCAATTATATTGATTCCCATATTGGATATCCTTATCAGAATTTGATGATTTCTTACTTAGGCCCAATTAATTAATTGTCTTTGTAGCCTAAGGAATCTCATATAATTAATTATGTCAGTTTTTGGCTACTCCTATTGCTCTGCTTTATATCTGATAAATTCATCATAAATTGGATTCTGTGAACATTTGATTTGCCCATATTCAGATGATGTCCCTTTTTCAACCCTCCCCCTCTCTGTATCACAGATCGAGGTGAATTGATACATTATCTGGGACTGTGCACTGTCTGTGGTTCCTTATAGCTTTGCTTCCCTTATTTTTGTCCCATATGGCGATCCGTAGCCGCTCTGCCCCAGGGATCTGGTGGCTCCGACTGCACCTCTATGTGATGCGCTTGAGCCGGGAGGTTGCATCATGACGTCACCACGCATTTTTGGCGCGAAACGGAGGCGGATCAGCTGGGTATTTAAAAGGATGTATCTGCACTAGTTCTCTACTCCTTGACAAATAAGAAGATGTTCGAGACGTGTAGGAGGTTTTTCCTATGCTGTGTTAAACTCCATTAAAGATTTTTTGTTATTTGGATCCTCTCCTGACTCCTGTTCTTGACGGTGCTCTACTCTTCTCATCTCTGTTAGGGAGTTGTGCAAAACTTCTCGATGTTGAACAGGTTTAGAAGCTGTTTAATTAGTTTGCTCTCTAAGTCTCTCCCTTGATCGTAGTGCATCCGATTAGGTAACCCGTAGTGGATGAAGTACTTCTACCACAGGACTTTAACTACTGTGAGAACTTTCTGGTCCATGGTGGGAACGCTTGAGCGTATCGGGTATAGTGGTTTATCACTACCAGGACGTTCCTGATACCCTTCGAGTACTCGATGCAGAGGAAGTCCATGCCGACTAGTTCCATGGGACCAGAGCTTTATAAATGGCCCATTGGGGCTGCGCATGTAGGTAGTGTTTTTCACTGTATGCATCGCAGACATTTCTGGCAATGGAGCTCCACTTTTTCCCCCATTTTGGGCCAGAAGAACCTATCTCTTACTAGTCCGAATGTTTTGTCCACCCCCAGGTGTCCGTGCTTGTCGTGCAAAGATCGTAGGACATCGTACTGCATACTTCTAGGCAAGACGAGCCTATTGGGATGGTTGAGATAGGGGACAACTCAATAGAGAAAGCCACGGTCCATGTGGAACTTGTCCCATTCCCTCATGATGATGACGACCGTACGCTTCACTAAGGAACGGTTGTTTTCTTGGATGGATCGACGTATGGCTCTGGCCACCGAGTCTTTCATCTGATGTATCACTATTTCTTTCCACCTCATTATGGTTTCCTGCGTGATGGACATGCCTTCTGGATGGCAGTATGCTGCCGGAAGTGCCTTTAACTGACACCCCAATGAGTCCGCTACTCTAAGTTTGGAAAAGGCAACTTTGTCCTCCACTATAGCCGCTGTGGAGCACATGGCCCGAATCCCAGGGCCAGGAATTTCTTCCCACTGGCCATCGCCTGGTGTTGTCATCAGTCCAGGCTTTCTGGATAGAGCATCGGCTCAGATGTTCAAGATGTTCAATGGCCCCGGCTTGTACTTCAGCGTGAACTTGTAGCTGGACAGGGCAGCCAACCACCTGTGGCCGGTGGCATCCAACTTAGTGGAGGTCAGAATATAGGTCATGGGGTTATTGTCGGTTCGCACCTCCAAGGAGACCCATAAAGAAAGTCGTGTAGTTTATCAACTAAAGCCCACTTGAGTGCTAGGAATTCCAGTTTGTGAATTGGATAGTTTTGTTCACTTGGCATCAAGCTGTGACTCACATACGCTACTGGGCAGAGGCCTGCAAGATATTTTTGGTATAATACTGCTCCCAGTCTGGATCAACATCCTTCCCATGTTTGCTTATTTGGTATATCCCTGTATACTTTTCCTTTCTAAAAGTATGTTCAACCTTTTTTGAAGATATCTATTGTGTCTGCCATCACAGTCTCCATGGGTAATGAATTCTGCATTTTAACTGCCCTTACTGTAAAGGTTCCTTTCCTTTTTTGCTGGTGAAATCTCCTTTCCTCCAACCTTGAGGGATGACACTGTGTGATTCGTACTGCCCTTTTGATGAATAGTCCTTTTGAAAGCTCCTTGTATTGTCTCAGAATATATTTGTATATAGTTATCATATCCCCTCTTAGATGCCTTTTTTGTAATGTAAACAAATCTAATTTAGCTAGCCTCTCCTCATAAATCAGATTAATCAGATTATCCATCACCTTTATTAATTTGGTGGATCTTCTCTGCACATTTTATCGTTCCAAAATGTATTTTCTATTGAGTGATGCCCAAAACTGTGCTCCATATTCCAGATGTGGTCCTACTAATGCTGTAAAGAGGGGCATATCCCCTTAAACCTCCCACCAATTCAATTAGGGAGACATCTGTGCTGAAAAAGGAACGTACCTGAGGTACCTGACTACAGTAGCAGATGTGCTAATGCTATGCAAAGTATATTTAAGTGTAAACCCACAACCACTGCTTTTGTGGCTAGCAGCTCTAGCAGTTTGAGCTTAACCAGCTGATGGTTCGCATCACTGTCACATCATACTTTTGAGCTGCTCACTGCTCACACATGTAGCTAATCTAGATACTGTATTAGCATATCTCACACATATCTCCAGTGTGCTCCACAAAGAACAGTAAACTATCAACCAGGAAGTGGTCAGTGAATTTATTTGGAGGGAAGTTTGAGGAGATATATATCAAGACACTACTTTGGCTCTGTCCCTGTTGCTAATTATTTGGCATTACTGGGGTTATTAACCCTCGGGCTACTAATTATTACTATAGTTCTAATAGTCCTTGTACAGCCACAACAGGTCACTATACGAACATTCTGTTCTATCCTGGTTTTTAACTTTTTTGACCACTTTCACAGTTATTTGCACAATTACTACACAGTTGATTTCATATTGCTATCTCATTTTAATATATTCATTAAAAGTTATGTTACCATTTTTTCTGGTGTGCACCTATAATGCACCTCTTTTGGTTGGTGAGTGAACCTTTTCACAGACCTCGTGTTTAGTACTGGTATTCCTTTCATTAGTAGGTAGCACCCTTACTCCATTCTGTTAATCGATCTAACAACACATATATCTTTTGATAGATTCAATACTGTTGGGCAGTGCAGACTCCTTTTTTGTGTTTGTATCTATGAATTACTTTTACTTGTAAACTTCTTTCTATAACTTGACTTTTTATATTTTTACGTAGGACCGATATCTAGACATTTCTTAAAATATGATTTTATAGTCGCTGTGTACCATTTCCAGAGAGGCTTACAGTTTGTTTGTTTTAGTGGCAACAAGTGATATATTAATGTAATCTTTTATTCTTATGTGGAACCATAGCAATACTATCAACTGCATTACATGTCGTTTTCAAATACATCAGAATGTACGTCTGCAGTAAGTAGAGTAACATGAGGCATTATAGCAAATAATTACCGTAACTTAAAAATATGACCAATATTTATCTTCCCTTTCTAAAATAAATTATTTTATTTTTTTCAGATTGCCTTATGTCACTTTTTCTTCAATATTTCTGGAATCCTCCTGTTCTATCCCATTCCTTTTACACGTATACCAATTCGACTGGCTAAAGGACTTGGTAACAAGACAGCCAAATACAGGTGGTTTGCAATTGTGTACCTGATCTTGTGCTTCTTCTTGCTGCCTTTGCTGGTCTTTGGTTTGTCGATTGCAGGCTGGCAGGTTCTTGTAGGAGTTGCCGTTCCAATCGTGTTCTTTATCATCGTTGCAATTGTCATCAACGTTTTGCAGTCAAAATGTCCAAGAATTCTGCCAGATTTTCTAAAAACCTGGGACTTCCTTCCCAAATGGATGCACTCTCTGAAACCCTGGGACGCGGGGATGTCCGTCATGTCTCTGTTGTGTGGACGATACTGCTGCTGCTGTTGTAAAAAATGCAAGTGCTGTAAGAGCTGCAATGATAAAAAGGATGAAGAGCTCTCCATTGAGGGGAAGCCCCGGTCATTGGAATGCCACGAGAATGCAGTGGATATTTCTGATGAAAGCAGCAAGACTAAAAGTCAAGACTGTACGCCCCAGAACCTCACTGCACTGTAAGAGGAATGTGGCAGAAGTCTGCAGTCATTCCACTAAGAACTTTGTAGGACACTCATTTTCTGCATGGGACCTACCTTTGTTATTTATAGAACTGAAATAATGACATCTCCTCATCACAATGACTTTCTTATATTGCAATATCAATGGCCACATGTTTACTGAATGTACAGCTTGAATCATGCCGACAAATAATGTGAATAATAATAATACTTCTGATGGAGGCTGGGTGTGGGCACTTGACTGAGATCTTGTGCATTGAGTCAAGTAGATATTGATTTTCATTCATGAGCCTCCTTTTTTGGCTTTGAGCAAATCATCTTTTCTCTTTGGTCGTTATTTACTGTAGTCTTACGGATGCAAAATTGGGGCAAAACCAGTGCAAAGGATTTTTCACCAGATATACCGTAGCAAAGCAAACAATCCCATATATTTCAATGGGATTCTTTGATACATATGGTGCTGATTATTGAACTTATTTTGCCCCAGTCATGCAGCTGGGAGAGTTTAAGTAAATAGACAAATAGACCCCTATGTGTCTCAGGATCCAGTACATTAGATTGTAAGCTCTTCAATGGAGAGAGCTATTCCTGTAGTGTTCTAACCACTGTGCACACTGCAATTACTATTACACATATCCCAGCACTAAAATATACCCACACCAAGATTGTTATCCAGCTAAACGTTTCATTCTAAGGGTAAGGACCCGCTGCGGTCGGCGGCTCGTGCGGCCCACCAGCCCCTTTCCTCCAGTCTGGAGGTCCCCGCTGGCTCCTTCCGACTTGGCTGACTGCGTGCTGCAAGCTTCTGGTGATCAGAAGCGCTGACGCGTCACGTGGTGCACGAGTCAGCCAATGAGGAGGGAAGAAGGGGAGCTACGGGAGGGAGGCGGCTTACGGGAGGGAAGTGTGCCTGTGTTTGCAATCTATCCCTCTCCTCCCGGACTCACAACCTCTGCGTCTTCACCCTTAACCTCCTCCACCCCTCCCCGGGTTCAATGGCTGCGCCCCCGCGCCGGAAACAGTAAACCGCAGATCGCGGTGCAGTGACTTGCCTCGTTTTAACATCATTTTTGCTGCTAAATGTACAGCTTGGGGAAAAAATGAAACATGCATTTTACTGCACTGAAGAGATTTTCTTTTTATATTTACTAATATATCCAATGAGGGATATCCCAGGTATGATATTTTTGTAGGAAGATTGTCTTTGTTTTTGTAGAGTATGCCTTCATTAGGGCCAACTATTTTATTTACATTCACTTCAGCGATTCCTGTAATTGGTTTGCAGTCCTGTTAAAAAAGTAAATCACTTGCAGATCTAAATATAGAAGCCAGTAAAACCATGGTGCCTTTGGACAGCTGTAAATACATAGGTTTCTTCTAGACTATATTGTGTACTGTGTACATTTTAATACAAATGAATCATGTTATGTATAGAAATACTGCATGTTAAGTACTGTTTTATATTTGGAATTAAGATCATTGTTCTTTTTCTTGACTTTTGTAAGCAAATCTGAAAAAGTTTGTTATGTTTATACCTTTTTGTTTTTCAAAATCAGTGCTCTTTCAGTTACGTTTCAAACTTTCATCTATTAAAAAATGCGAAAAATGTTTGCTTCACTCTGTAGCAATTCCAGCTTATTTCAGCTATCAGGGTTCAACCAGGTTCACTGTAAAGAAAACAAATAGAATGTAAAGTAAGCTTGTTTGATGCATGGCACTACATGAACAAACTATACTATATGGTTAATGTTATATTTCAGAAATATAAAGAAATGACTTGTCAATTTTATTCTCAGAGGTATTTATGTGCAACATATCCAGATACTTATGCTTAAAGTGTATACTTGTAGAAACACGAATAAAACTTTAAAAAAAAATATGATCATTGTAGTGTGTAATATATAAATAAATATCTATATTGAAATCGTATAGAAATTATTGTATCCATTAACAGACATAAGAGACCTGAGCAGAAGGGTGAAAGTGTAAAGTTATAAACAAGCATGGTGCCATTGTACTAGTGTTTATATCAGCTGGGCTTGTGTGACATTACCTAGTGAACCAAGTACACGACTATGTTATACCCCAACGAGATTTAGGATTTTATAAAAAGTATATTTGTTTCAATGCTTGAAGAATGTAATGTACTCAAAAATGTACCATAACTTCTGTTTCACCATAACTTCACCATACATTTGCTGCTTCATGAACTTTCTCTACACAATACACAATCATTTACATCACACTCTTAATGACTCAAATATGTACTCATGTAAATCTCAAGAATGGAGACACATACTCACTGAAACCAGTTCATATAATCAGTGAGCACACAGAAACTCACTCAAAAAGACACACAGGGACGTGAAAGCTTAAAGCAGCAGTCCAAGCTGCGTTCCCCCCCCCCCCCCCCCATTAATATGTGTATCAATACAATCGACACAATGATAAGTAATTAGCTAAGTTGCTGATCGATCTGTTCTCCTGTGGTCGATCGGTAAAGATCCGGCTCGGGGGTTCACTAAATGGCTGTCAGTGCAGCAGAAGAGGACCAAAGATGCAAAGTTATGTAGGGAAGATCATGTGAACAGGTAGACCTTAGATTCAATTGGTGCACTGCTAAAGAGAGGGCAGGGCTCAAAAAAGGGTGTGCCAGAGCCTTTTTCAGAAGAAGAAGGGGATGTGACCTTGTAAATGGTTGGTATAGAAGCAAAAAATGCTTGTTACATTAAAATACATTAACAATGTCATTCAAAGTTGTTAAAAAATAATAATGCTACAAGCATTTTCTCATAGTACAGAATAGATTTATTAAAAAAACAAAAACACATAGGATATTGCTTAGTCTGCAGCTTTAAATGTTTGCTAGAACTTTTTAGCCAAAAACATTTGGGCAAAATGTCTGAATTTGCTATTTTCTAGTGAAAATGTATTGTAATTTTGCCAGAGAATAATCTATTTTCAGACCCTGAAATGTGGGGTTTGCTGGAGAGGAGAGAGATAGAGTATAACCCATATTTCAGGCCGTGGAAAATGTTACATGCCGAATTGCTTGCAAACATCTCTAGACATGAACACGCAACCATGGGAGAAAATCAAGCTTAGGGATAGGAGCAGCAGGTATCAGCAATAGGCAGGGTTGCCACCTTCTACTGAAGGCCAACCCGTAGAAAAAAGAAAATCCCTTACTTGGTGTGGTGTGGATGGTGCGATGGCATCTCCTGGCATCCTGCTACAATTTCTCCAACTGCAGTGAGGATGGCTGCGTGGCATCACTTGATGCTGCATTGCCATGGCAACCTGACGCTACGTGACATCATGACACTGTGCGGCACCACATTGCCATGGCTACGTGATGCCGCATAGCAGCATATCACGTAGCGTCCTTTAGCCACGGCAACGCGGCTTCATTTGACGCCGCACAGCCATCTTCACTGCTGTTGCAGGGGGAATTCAAACCAGTTTAAAGCATGCTTCCCTATTCCAGAGCACTGGAGTTTGTTAAGCAGGATAGCATGATCAACTGTGTCAAAAGCCTTTGCCAAATCTAGGAATACTGCACCAGTGAGTTGTCCCCGTTCCATTCCACACTGGATTTCATTGCAAACTTTTAGCAGGGTAGTTACGGTGGAGTGTTTGGGACGAAACCCAGACTGGAATTGGCTAGGGAAATTTGTCTTGGTGTAGAAATCGCTTAATTGGGAGTGGACACATTTTTCCATAACTTTGGATAGAATTGGGAGAAGTGAGATTGGCCTGTAGTTTGAGACAGTGTTTTTGACCCCACTTTTGAAGATTGGGACAACTCTGGCAGTTTTCCAGGTCTTAGGGATATGGCCTGCAGACAGGATAGAGTTGACTATGGACGCAATTGGTTTGGCAATGGCTGGGGCACCAAGTCGTAGGAACCTAGATTGTAGTAAGTCCGGTCCACATTGGCTGCTTAGTTTTAGTTTGAGGAGCGCTTGTGTAATCTCCTCTTCAGATACTGGGCTAAATTGAAAATTGTGGGCAGTGTTGGGAGGGGGTGGGACTGTAGGGATACTCCCAGGATGAGATTCAGGTTTGTGGTTTGGGCTGCGTTTCGCTAATAAGTTAGTGGCACATCCCACAAAGTAATCATTGAATGCATTTGCAATGTCAGTGAGGGTTTGTCAGAGTAATATCCCCCTTAGTGATATTACTTGGTTGTTGATGGTTAGGAGGCTGGAATATATTGTTGATAACCTTCCAGAAGTTAGCTGGGTTTGATGTATTTTGGTGGAGATTGTCAGAGTAATATTGTGCTTTTGCATGCCTTGTTTGCCTTGTGCACATGTTCCGCATGCATCTGTAGTGATTGAGATCCTTGGTAGTGCCAGTTACTTTGTAGCTTTTCCACAAGGCATCCCTGAACTGGTAGAGTGCTATAAGGTCAGTTGTAACCCATGGAAGGTGGTCCCCCGTACCCTTATTTTGCGTAGTGGAGCATGGGTATCGCAGAGTTTTAAGAACTCGGATTGGAAATAGTCGAGCGCAGATTCGGGGTCGGGAATTAAATCGAATCTGTGCCATGGGCAGTTGGTAAGTTCATCCAGAAACTGTTGTAGGTTAAAGTTTTTAAATGTTCTAGTGAGGAGAACTTTAGGGCTTGATTGGGGCGGTTTAATTTTCCTTACACAGTACACTATTACATGGTCACTGAAAATGTCAGGAAGGATGCCAGAGGATTGTATTCTGCTGGGGTTTGAGGAGAGAATCCAGTCTAGCAAGGAATGGTTATGCGATTTCAGGTTTATCCGTGTGGGTTGGGAAATGAGTTGTGATAGGTTAAGTGACTTGAGTTGTATCTGGATTTTGTGGTTTTTAGGGTCAAGCTAATTGAAGTTGAAATCCCCTAGAACTAGCAGCTCACTCTTCTCATTCAGAGAGGAAATGGAGCCAAGAAATTGGGTGATATCAGTCAGGGATTGTAGAGGGGCTTTAGGGGGGCGGTAGATGCCAGCGAGCAAGATGGGCTTAGAAAAGGGGAGGCAGATTTTGCCAACTAGAGTTTCAAAAGAGGGTGGGCTTGGTGGGCAATTTAACAGTGTAAATTGTAAGGTGTCTGCAATATAAAATAACTCCCCTCCTCCTCTCTTTGACCTATCTCTCCTAAAAATGGAGTATCCCTGAATGGCAATATGTGCATCAGGGGTTTTAGGGGATAGCCATATTTCTGTAAGAACGGTGGCTTTAGGTTTATGCATAAGGCACCATGCCCTTAGTTCATCCAGTTTGGGCAGCAGGCTCCGGATGTTTATATGGGCGACAGATAGCCCTTTTTGGAATTTAAAGGTGGAATTCTCAGGGGCATGGGACAGAGCTGAAATGGGAGGACCTGGGTTAGGTTCAATATCACCTGCTAAAGAGAGTAATAGTATGAGTAGAAATTTGGTTAGTTGTTTGCAAGTTGTAGATTTGTGGTGTTTGCCATTAGAGTGAGCAGTGGTTGGTGTGCTGGTTTTTAGAGTTCTCCACCAACATTCAGTAGATAGTGCAAGGCTTTTGAGTAGTCCAGGGTGTATGGTGATGTTGGGTGTGGGCCAGGATGGAGGAGTTTGTAGTGGATAGAGGGAGTAACATCTCCATGAGGCCAGGACAAAGAAAAGAGTTAAAATACATAGCAGGTTCATGATGCCAGAGGTAGGCAGTGCTGCAAGGAGCTGTTGCGAGCAGAGTGAGTGTGAGCAGACTAACAGCAGGTGTGTGCCTGTTCCTTGTCAAATGTTTAGCTGTATTGCAATGCTAGAGTCAGTTCAGGGTTTCAGTGTATTGTGCAGTCAGTTTTGGGAGAGGCTGCAGTGAATAAATTGTAAAGGGGTGGGGGGTTGAAATAGGCAGATTAGCAAGCTTGGGATCATAGTGTGATCTGAATTGCTTACCGTTTGTTGTCTAGAGTAAAAGAGTGTGCAGTAGATCCAGTCCCCAGTCACCTCTAGTCTAACTGTATTTATCACTTTAAAGCTCACTTTAAATGCCTCACTGCCTAATGCAGTTCCTGACCAATGCAGCAAAGGTGTTGGTATTATACAGAAAAAACAGTCACATGACCCTCCCCCTCCCCAGTCAGTCAGCTTGTTCCATTTGGTCAATTAACAGCACAGAGTTAAGAGGAAAAAAAAAAAAAAAAAAAACTTTTTACATTCAAACATACTAACTTATATCAATTCTACAAGGCCACAGTCAGGCTTTTACACAGTATTTGCACAGCATCAGGAACATACTTATATCAATTCTACAAGGCCACAGTCAGGCTTTTACACAGGATTTGCACAGCATCAGGAACATACTTATATCAATTCTACAAGGCCACAGTCAGGCTTTTACACTGGATTTGCACAGCATCAGGAACATACTTATATCAATTCTACAAGGCCACAGTCAGGCTTTTACACAGGATTTGCACAGCATCAGGAACATACTTATATCAATTCTACAAGGCCACAGTCAGGCTTTTACACAGGATTTGCACAGCATCAGGAACATACTTATGTCAATTCTACAAGGCCACAGTCAGGGTTTTACACAGGATTTGCACAGCATCAGGAACATACCTGTGAAGAGAATGCAATTAGATCCATGTCATATCAGCTGAGGTTATTGGTCATTGCATGAAGAAAGTGAGTATATTAACTGTAGTCTAACTGTATTTATCACTTAAAAGCTCACTTTAAATGCCTCACTGCCTAATGCAGTTCCTAATGCTTGCTTTTATTATGCACATTGTAAGTGCGCACTTTTATATCTTTTATACATAAAATGTATTTATCAGACTGATCGCGCTATGTAGTGTTCTCTTATCTCTCCTATATACATCTACATATTGCTGAGTGTGCCCTTGAGGGAGATCCAGACTGCATTGATTCCATACGGGTAGCAGCCCAAATTGCAAACTGCTCACTATCCATCTGAATCTTGTGAGTAGGCTGAACACTCGAGTCAAGATTACAGCATAAGCCAGATTTCTGCATTCCATACATCTGCACTTAAATTGTGTATTCTCTCTTTTCCTTTATCCCATATGCTCCTCCTGGATTGTTCGAAATATATCTTACGCCTTGGAACCCGTGAAACAGGTCCCACCAGAGGGTTTGAGCTGGGTTATTAATTAGCACATATTATTATATTATTAATATCACATTTATGAGTAATTTATATTTTTGATTAAATTCACTGTATCTTCTATTATTGTATTTATCACTTTTAAGTTGTTTTGCGCCTGAGTTCACTTAATTCACAATACTCTCATACGGAGATCCATGATATTTCATGGTCTGAACATGCACCGATAGAGCTAAGGTGGAACAATATTCGAGCCAGTGGGCCGGGGGCGAACTGGAAACTCAATGAATCAATTCTCAAGATACCCGAAATTTGTGATGCAATAGATCATGAAATAGATCAATTTTTTGAGATAAACACAGGCTTTGTGGAATCCCATATGGTTCTATGGGAAGCTCACAAAGTGACACTAAGGGGCATAGTAATCAGCATCACAGCTAAGAGAAAAAGAGAGAGACTCCAAAATTAACACACTCCAACCCAAATTACATTCCCTCCTATTAAAACACAAATCCAGTCCAGATACACAAACAACACAGGAATTAAAAGACACCAAAATTGAATTGAATATGTTATTCACCTCCAGGGCAGAAAACTCATTGTGTTGGTCTAAGAGGAAGTTATATGAAAAAGCTAACAGGCCGGATACGATGCTAGCACGAGCACTAAAAGACAGGCAATCTAAGTTTAATATCCAAGCTATACGCTTAAAATCCGGCATACATACAGCCAACCCTAAAAAGATAGTAGAAGAATTTGGAACGTTCTACGGTTCCCTGTACGACGGAAAGAAAGTGGCACATAATAACAAAACGAGCAAGGCACTGAGAGACTTCTTAGCCAGCTCAAATCTAGGGAGATTGATGGAGAGTGACAGAACGGTCCTGGGCGCTGACTTCACTTTGGAAGAAGTGTCACAGGCCATTAAAGAACTTAAACCATCAAAGGCACCTGGGTCGGATGGCTTCTCGAGGCTATATTATAAGAAATTTGCTAAATCACTCGCCCCAAGGTTGCTCCATATGTTCAATGCGATTTTAGCAGGAGCTCCAATCCCCGGGGATATGCTGCGGGCATCTATATCACTAATACACAAGCCTGGCAAGGATCCGCTGAACTGTAAAAGTTACAGGCCAATTTCCTTAATTAATACCGATATTAAAATATACGCTAAATTGCTGGCCAACAGACTATGTCTAATCCTACCCAGACTTATACATCCAGATCAAATCGGTTTTATTAAAGGGAGGCAGGCAGCGGATAATACCCGGCGATTCATTGATCTGTTGGAATTGGCTAACAAAAATAACACACAAAGCATGCTGTTAAGTCTGGACGCGGAAAAAGCTGTCGATAGGATAGACTGGCCGTATTTAAAGGAGACGCTCGCCGCATTCGGCTTTGGGGATCGGGTGAGTGGAGCGATTATGTCACTGTACTCAGGCCCAACAGCCAGGGTCATACATCAGGGCTTCCCTTCACTCCCAGTTCAAATTCACAGTGGCACGAGACAGGGGTGCCCGTTATCTCCTCTCCTGTTTGCCCTTTGTATCGAACCACTGGCGGCACGAATCCAAGAAAACCCAGATATCTCGGGGTTGAACGCATATTCTCAATCACATAAGGCGGGCTTTGTATGCAGACGATATCCTATTAATTATTTCAAAACCCCTCACTTCCCTGCCAAACCTATTTGACCTACTAGACAGATTCTCAAAGGTTTCTGGGTTCAAAATAAATCAATCCAAATCAGAAGCACTCAATATTAACCTCCCTAGACATACGGATAAATTATTAAAACTGAATTTCAAATTTAATAGGCAACAGAAATCGATAAAATATCTGGGGATCCACATCACCAGGGATGCAAAAAGCATCTACAATGCAAATTATCCCAACCTAATTCGGACATTAAAAAAGGACCTATTCAGATGGTCTTCCAAGAAGATTTCTTGGCTAGGTAGGATACATAGCGTCAAAATGAATTTGCTTCGCCGTATCCTATACCTCTTCCAGACATTGCCAGTGCCACACAAGCTGAAGGACGTACTCTCATTTCAGTCTGAAATATCTAACTTTGTCTGGGGAGGGAAAAAAACGAGAGTCAATAAATTAAATATGAAAAGACCTGTCTTAGCGGGAGGCTTAGCGGTACCTTGCCTGTTATCATACTATAAAGCGGCTCAATTAAGTCAAATTGTCAAATGGCATTCTGACCCTAAATTGAAGAGATGGATGGAGCTGGAAAGTGCTGCTTGTTCCTGATTGGAGCTTAGCAGCCTGATTTGGTTACCTAAAATTGCACGAAAACACGCTGATATGCCGCTCACCTCAATGACTAACTCCATATCGGTCTTAGAAGTATCTAAAATAAAGAATTCACTCACATCAGGGTGCTCCCTGATGTCCCCCATTTGGAACAACCCCTTGTCTAATAGGTGGCAATAGCTCAATCTGGAAACAAAAAGGATACAACAGAATCAAAGATCTGGAGGGTTATAATCTGAAGATTAAAACATTCGATCACGTCAGATTAGAAAAAGATATACCACATGCAGAATTTTTTAAATACCTCCAGCTCAGAGTATTTTATAACAAATTCGCCCCATATCCCCTTCTGACGAAGTTCGAAAATCTCTGTCGGGCTGAAACCGTCACTAAGGGATTTATATCAACGATATACGGAGAGGTAATCGATTCGGCAGCTTCGAGGCAGCAAGTACCATCATTCAGAAATCAATGGGAGATAGATCTGGGGGAGACCCTGGAAGATGCGGAATGGAGCGCCATATTTTTAGCCATCCCAAAAAGCTCCATCTGCACCACACTGAAGGAGAACGCATATAAGGTCCTCATGAGATGGTACCTCACCCCACTAAAATTATCTAAGTTTATACCAGGATCCTCCCCGTTGTGCCCGAAGCAATGTGGGGGATCGGCTGACTTGTTACATATGCTGTGGTCTTGTCCGTGGATATCCCAGGTATGGGAGGAAATTAGAAATTGGATCCAGAGGATTTTTGACCTCACTATTCCCCCAGATCCATGGCTGTTCCTTCTGAACAGACCTTTAACGGGTCTATCAAAGTCAAACAACAAATTAATTGCACATTTCACAATAGCAACGTGGTGCGAGATCGCAGCACTATGGAAACGCCCTGATATCCCAATTATCCCAAAGATTCAGAATCGCTGTGGTTTATCTGCCAGATGGAAAAGTTGACGAGTCCTAAAAGTCTGGACGCCGTGGTTGGCACAGACAGATATCCCCGGGGCTGAGCGTAACACAGCAGAAATCCTCCCGAAGGGGGTATGACCGCCGCACAGCCGCAATAAATCAATTAAGGCTGATGTGTGACCGTAGAAAAAGCTTTATTCTCACAAGGTGCAAGCGGATCCTCTGACGCGTTTCAGCCTGCAAGGCCTTTGTCAAAGAGTGATCCGCTTGCATAAAAGACACCCAGTTATAGTCTGTATAGATTGCCGCACCTGTGTATGTTGCCCAAGCAACAGGTGTATACCATCAAACATCCACAAACTTGATATCAATTAAAAAATGACGCAATAAAAATGACCAGATAGTTATCATCAACAACATGTACATATCTTATTATCCAGACAATGCATATAATAATAAGAAAAAACTAAATAATGTGTTAGTGATGAGGTCATTGTTAAAAACAAAGAATTATATAAATGCACACAATGTGCTTTACTAAAGCAATGAATCCATATTGTTACTGTAATCATATACCCGATTTCATGGAATAAGTTTGTTTATAGAGACAATTAAATACTTTCAGAATCAATGTTACCCTTAAAGGGTTTAGCAATTTTGTAACAATATAAAAGATCACAGTTTTACATTCAATGATATAGTCCGTAATGACAATACACCATGATAAATATATCAACAAATGGTTAATAGGTATGTTATAAAGCCTTAGATGAATCGAAGCGAAAGGGGGACCGGAGGGAAACAAGCGGTGGAAAGGAGGGGGGGAAGGGAGGGGAAGGGGGGAAGGATGGAGGGAAGGAAAGGGCTGGGGGTGGGGAGGGGGGGGGGAGGGGGAGGGAAGGGGGAAGGGGAGGAGAGGGACAGGGAAGGGAGGGAGGGAAGGAGAGGGGGGGGGGGGGGGCGTAGTGTGGGGGGGGAATGTGGGGGGGGGGGGGTGGGGGGGGGGGGGGGCGGGGAAAAGGAAAAAGAATATGAAAATACAAATAAATCAGTCATGAAGAAAGTGTTTCAGTTCCCATTCCACATTTAAACCATATGGTTGCAAAATGTTAAGAGAGAAAATCCATGACATTTCCCTTTTGTTTAGACGGTTCAATCTGTCACCTCCTCTTACATGAGCAGCAATGTGTTCTGCACCAAAAAATGTGAAATTCTTTTACCCGCCAAGCGGACATTGGGAGAAATGTTTAGCTACTGGGTGGAATAAATCATGTTTGTCTATTAGTCTGATATGCTCAGAAAGTTGCCGGGGTAACTACCACATGCTCCTCCGATATGAGGATTCCTAACCCCAAACCTTACACAGGTGAATCGCAAGATTTTCGGGGCTTCATTAATCAATGTGAGGTACAGTTTGAAATGGCCCCCCACCAGTTTTCTACTGGCCGAAAGAAGGTGGCCTACATTTATAATTTGTTGACGGGTAGCGCACTGGCTTGGGCCTCCCCCATCTGGGAGCTGCGAGATGACCTTACCCAGAATTACTCCGCCTTCAAGACGGAATTCAGGCAAGTGTTTGATTCCCCCGCACGTCGGGAGGTGGCGTCTTCTTCTCTTTTACAGATTACTCAAGGGCGAAGACTGGTGACTGAATATGCCATAGAGTTCCGGACCCTTGCAGCAGAGACCAACTGGGAACAGGAGGCCTACGTCGCCGTATTCTGGCAAGGACTGTCAGACAGCATCAAGGATGTACTTGCTCTCCAACCCAGGCCAGGTCTTTTGGAGGATCTCATCACTCTGGCGATTAGAGTGGACCAACGTATTCAGGTACGCTGCACGGAGCGCCAGCACACTCGCTCGGTAACCTCTTCGTCTCTCTCTCTCAGCACTACTACAGTCCCCAGGTCCACTACGCCGCTCCGTCCTTCCTTGGACTCGTCCGAACCGATGCAGTTGGGGGTTCAACGGGTTCGCACACCAATACGGCAATTCCGCGGCGCCGGGGAATTGTGCTATTATTGCGGACCTGCAAAAACATCTGACCCAAGAATGTCCTCCATCTCTGGAAAATGGGAACACCCAATGAGTATGAAGGGGCTCTTCGTGGGTGTTATGTCTCCTCGTCCCCTTCCCCAAAAAGGATTCCCTAAGAAATTCACTATACCCGTGTGCCTCTCAGGCCGTAAGTTCCGCGTCTCCACAGTAGCCTTCATAGACTCCGGAGCCGGAGGCAATTTCGTGGATCAAGAGTTCGCCAAACACTACCAGATACCGCTCGTGGAGAAAAAGATCCCCATCGCCTTGGTCGGAATTGATGGGCATCCACTCACGCCGGCATTTATCTCATTGGAGACGGTTCCGGTTGTACTTTCCTCTGATAATCACAAGGAAACCCTGACCCTCGACGTAATTCAGGCTCCTGGAACACCCTTAACCCTAGGATTGCCATGGTTGCAACTACACAACCCACGGATCAATTGGGAATCCACCAACCCCATCACTTGGGAACCAAGGTCAGGCGAACAACAGCAACTCCTAGCGAATACCACCGTTCCTGAGACGAACCTACCTACGGTTTACCACCAGTTTCTGGACGTATTTAATAAGGTACAATCTGACCTTCAACCTCCACACAGGTCATATGACTGTCCTATTGACCTGATTCCTGGTTACACATTACCTAAGTCCAAGACTTATCCTCTGTCTCTCCCCGAAACTAAGGCTATGGACGAGTACATCCAGGAGAACCTGAAGAAAGGTTTTATTCGTCCATCTACTTCACCAGCTGGAGCAGGGTTCTTCTTCGTAAAGAAGAAGGATGGAACTTTAAGAGCTTGTATTGATTATAGAGGGCTTAACCGCATCACCGTTAAGAATCGCTACCCACTCCCCCTTATCACTGAACTTTTTGATAGGTTGCAAGGTGCCAAAGTCTTCTCCAAGCTGGACCTCAGGGGAGCTTATAATCTTGTACGCATACGTCAAGGAGACGAATGGAAAACGGCCTTCAACACGCTTAGTGGCCACTACGAATACCTTGTGATGCCTTTCGGACTGTGTAATGCTCCGGCCGTTTTTCAAGATTTCATTAACGATGTCTTCCGCAAAGTACTCAACGACTTTGTCATAGTCTATCTGGATGATATCCTGATTTTTTCAAAGGATTTACAGGACCACATCTTTCATACATCTTACGTGCTCTCTCGCCTTCGAGAACATCGATTATATGCCAAGATGAAGAAATGTACCTTCCATCAGACTTCGACCCAGTTTTTAGGCTACATTATTTCCAGCGATGGTTTCATGATGGATCCGGACAAATTAAAAGCCGTTACTAACTGGCCTAGACCCGACTCTCTTAAATCCGTCCAGCGCTTCCTGGGTTTTGCGAACTACTACCGCAAGTTTATCCGTGATTTCTCCAGAATTGTTGCACCTATCACAGCCCTTAAGAAGAAGGGGGCCGATCCGTCGGTTTGGTCACCAGAGGCCAATACCGCCTTCAATACACTTAAGGAGGCTTTTGTGTCCGCACCGGTTCTCCATCACCCCAACACTGATCTCCCTTTCGTGTTGGAGGTGGACGCCTCTGATTCTGGCGCCGGTGCCATTCTATCCCAGAGACCTTCACCCCAAGAAAAATTGCATCCCTGCGCATTCTTTTCGAAGAAATTTACCTCAGCGGAGAGGAACTACGACGTGGGGAACAGAGAGTTACTGGCCGTTAAGATGGCACTTCAAGAATGGAGGCATCTCCTGGAAGGGTCGAGGGAACCGTTCACCATCCTCACAGACCATAAAAATTTATTATATATAGAGAACGCTCGCCGTCTGGGTCCATGGCAAGCCCGCTTGTCTTTGTTCTTTTCCAGATTTAATTTCCAACTGTCATATATTCCTGGGACTAAAAATGTCAAAGCCGATGCTCTCTCAAGACAACATTCTTCCGAAGAGAGACCAGAAGATTCCATGGAGACCATTTTACCTCACGAGAAGATTTTTGCCGCATCTTCCTTCAGAAGCTTTGACAAGATCGTCAAGTCACAAAGGTCCGTTCTAAAGAACCTGAAGGTCCCCAGGGGCAAGCTCTTCGTGAGACCTAATTTCATACCCGAGGTTCTGGATTGGGGACATGCCTCGAGAGCAGCTAGTCATCCTGGCTACAAAAAGACTTTGGACCTTATACGTCGCAACTTTTGGTGGCCCAAGATGTCCAAAGACATTTTCGAATATACGCACGCTTGTCCGGTCTGTGCGCAAAACAAGACAACTCATCAAAGGCCTCACGGTCTTCTCCTTCCTCTGCCCATCCCAGAACGTCCATGGTCACACATATCAATGGATTTTATTGTGGAGTTGCCAAGGTCCAAAGGGATGAATACGATTTTAGTGGTGGTGGATCGTTTTTCAAAGATGGCTCACTTTATCCCACTCAAAGGACTTCCCACCTCACCTGCCCTTGCTGATATCTTCACTGATCACATCTTTCGCATTCATGGTATTCCTTCGTCCATCGTGTCTGACAGAGGGTCACAGTTCGTATCCAGATTTTGGAGAACTTTTACCAAAATACTAGGGATCTCTTCTTCTTTTTCCTCAGCTTACCATCCTCAGTCCAATGGTCAAACGGAAAGGGTCAATCAGTCCCTGGAAAAATACCTGAGGTGTTTCATTTCCAATTCTCAGGATGATTGGGCACAACTTTTGCCATGGGATGAATATGCTTTTAACTCCGCTACCAACGAGTCCACCTGAGAGTCGCCATTTTTCATCAATTACGGTTTTCATCCCCATGTCTTCCCGTCTCCAACATTCCTTCCGGAGTTCCGGCTGTAGACGACCGTGTCACAACTCTTCAATCAGCATGGTCTAAGATTCAGTCTGCTCTTCTTACTGCCTCTCAACGGGCCAAACATCAGGCAGATCGCCACCGTCGTCCGGCACCCAGATACAAGCCAGGGGATATGGTATGGCTGTCCTCAAGAAACATTTATTTGAAGGTACCTTCCCCATAATTGGCGCCGAGGTTTCTGGGCCCTTTTCCGATAATTGAACAGATTAATCCGGTAGCATTCCGGCTTCAACTTCCCGACAGCATGAAAATACCAAACGTGTTTCACACATCTCTACTCAAGCCATTCGTATCCAGTCATTTCTTCCCCAACCATAACCGTAGGCCTGATCCGGTTATTACCCAGAATAGGGAAGAATATGAGGTCCAGTCTCTGCTCGATTCTTGCATATCCAGGTGTCAACTGCAGTTCCTCGTGCACTGGAAGGGTTTCGGCCCAGAAGAAAGATCTTGGGTTCCACTTCGTGATATCCACGCTCCCGTTCTTCTGAAGACTTTCAGGAAGAAGTTTCCGAACAAATCATTTAAGGACCTTCCTGAGGCCGTTCCTGAAGGGGGGGTACTGTAAGGAATCTGGTGTCTAAGCGCCGTCAGCGCGACCATTTCTCACCTCCCGTCTGTACTCAGGCGTCCAAGCGTCTGCAGCGCAATTCCCACATACCTCCGTTGTCTGCCACTGGCACTCTGGCTCCTTGCCATCACAGGATTGCACCAACCGAAGAGGTGCCTGTTGAACCGCAGCCTCTGCGTGTGTCTCCAGCTCCGCGCTCTATGCGCACACGTGCATCTGCCTCTGACCCCATGCGCATATGCGCGTCAGTCACCGAATCCACGCACACACGCACGCCAGCCCCAGACGTTATGTGCATGCATTCGCAGCTTACAGAGCACACGCCTAACAGAGCACTTTTAACCACTGCTCCTGCAGTGAGGCGTCGCCCCCTAGCATCACACAGTTCCATGCAAAGCAATGATTACACTCAGCTGGGCTGTAACACCTCCCTCCTATCAGGGAGGATTCCTTGCAGTCCTCCAGGCCTGCCCCCTTTTCCCATTGGCCTGCCCAGCCTTATTATGCCTGTGCTTCCCACCACTCGTCGCTCAACATAGTTCTGTATGGAAGCATTTGACTACTCTCTCAGTGACTCCTCAGGTATTGACGCGGATTGGACGACTACCCCCTCTGGCTCTCGACTTCGGCTCTACTTGGACTTTGTGACTTCTGGCATCCCTGAAACACGGCTTATACCTTCGACCATCCGCAACTCTCCAATCCCTGATCTTGGCAACGGCAATAACTACTCTTCCTCTACTACCGGTACCGGCAAGTATTGTCTTCCTTACTATACCTGGCCTGGCAACACTAACACCACACTCCGGACGTGCTCCCTTTGCTGCGGGTGCGTGTATCCCTACGTCCCACCTCAGCACAGGGGACGGGTCTGGTCTGCGGGAGCACCGGCGTAATAGTATAGAACTCCACACAGAGCTATGAAAGACTTGATGAAGGTAGGACTTGGTAGAAGTGGGTGAACAACCAGCGGACAAGGAAAGGATCACGTGTGTCGATGTAGCATATGAAGGATAGAAGGAACAAGACCCATACAGGGCACAGAATTCAGAAAGGGGCAATAGCCAAGAACTAAGGAATGATGTAGGATATCTGCAAAAAGGTCAAACATGAAATGAAGGAACTAAAAAACAAGAGCAGAGTTTGGAAGTGTGGCTATACAAATCATTATATAAAGAGCATACCAGTGTCCAAAACACGATGGGTTGCGCATGCACAGTGTAGAGTAAAGTTGTAGCAGCCATTAAAGGGCTCCACACTGGACTACATATCCCAGCAGCCACATGGGCTGTATACCACATGGGGCCCGACAGCCAATAGGGCTGCTAGATGCACGGCAGGCGGAAAGAAACATTTGGCGCGCTTGATGGAGACCATGCCAGTCGGGAGCAGGACAGCAAGAGGTGAAGCAAGTAAATAGGAAGACAAAAGAGAGGTCTCCCACAGATCCCTTTTCAGCCTGTAAATGAAGCAAGAGTGATAACATGTGATCCATACCGAGCGATAACAGTAGCGGTCGCAACAGCAACAACAAAGCCCTTTCATGGGGCACTGGATCAAAATCAAGGTGGGGAAACTTCTATAACGCTAATGTTAAGTATAAAGAGCAAGGGGGGGGAGGGGTCCTGGGAGCTTGAGGGTAGGGGTCAGTGGCTAGACCTGCTCATTCGTCTAGTGGGGGCTAACACAACTGTAGGGTAGTGAAGGGGAAACCCTGCTGAATTTAGGGGTGGTG
>WSYH01007162.1:0-29019 GCA_036426205.1 Ascaphus truei | reverse complement strand
AGGGCTTGTGGGCAGTGAGACTTCAGGGGCAGGGCTTGTGGGCAGTGGCAGTTCTGAACAAGTTGGTACACAGTGTACAACTGCTTGCTCCGTTTCATGTTTCAGTTTTTTAGTATGTTTAAAATAACTGCTTATTAGTAATTGCTTGTGCATTTTTCTTTTAGGTGCCTCCTTAGTAGGTGTCAGCTCCAGATTTTGTACAGATGGCAGTGGTTGGATGTCGAGAGGAACATGAACAGAACTTTTAGCTAGTGTACCGGTAACATCCCTTGTTGGCGAACGAATATCAGATGCATGGGGTGAAAAAGTAGCAGCATCTAAAGATCCATCCTGTGATGGGTTGAAGGTGAATGGATGTGCTGTTGTCATTCTCAAGTGATTAGCTTGGTTGAGCTGAACAACTACTGCTTCTAATGTGGTGTTTAAATTTTGTATCTGTTTAGGAACTTCTATGAAGACCCTGTGAAGATGTGCCAATTGTGATATGTTTTGTTCCTGCAGTGAGATCATCCTTTCATGCAGTGAGATCATCCTTTCGTGCACTGACATAATATCTGAATGGCGACGATTTTCTGCTTCAACAATTTTTTCTTCAGAAGCTGCTACTGCTGCGGCCGAGTCTATTTGAGCATTTGCCCGTTCTCGGCCGCAGCAGTAACCTGGCGCGCGCCAGAGGGTGCCGGGCGCGCGCCGAAGACACGGAGGAGCGCCCTCCGATCGGGGCTTTCTCTCTCCCGCTGCTGGGTCCGCCGGGTCCCCCGGAACCCCCTGCTGCCATCCCCCACATCGCGGGACACCAGGGCTCCCTCGGGGAGCCCTGGACGCGCGTGCAGGGGGCGCAGGCACTCGATGACGCGTGACCGCGCGTCGATGATGCGCAGCACGCCGAGGGAGTGCGGCTAGCATGCCGGGGCATCCCCAGGCTTGCGGAGCTAGCCGCACTCAAATAAAGTGTGCCGGTAGTGTATTGCTGCGTATGTGTCAGTTGGTGGAGGAATTGCCTGTGTAACTCTTTCAATGGGAACCTCGTCATGGTCACTTGATAGAATTTCTGTGTCTTTGGCATCATCATGTTCTACAAATAAATGAACACATGATGAAATGGCATGCTAATGTCTGCTGTTTTACTCAGTTGTTATCATAGTGTATCATTACAATCTGCTAAGATGTTTGCATCGTTTTTATGACGTCACATTAAAATGTTCCTTGACATACTACTTATGTTTGGACTCAGTGTGAAATAAGAATGAATGAAAGGTTGTTCAAAACTCACAACTCCTACATCATACTGTACATCCCAAATACAATGCATGTAGTATACAAAATTGTACTTTTTAGTGACACTAACTGATCCAATTTGAAACACATGTCTTAAACCATTAATTAACATAACAACATAACATATAGAATTGAACATATTATATGTCCATCGCCTCATACACTCACCTTCCAGGTGCAAGGAGCTGCATGACCCAGGTGAAGACACTTGCTCAGTCTCAGGTGACACATGTCCTCAGGAGCAACTATATAGAAGAATAACATCAGTTGTTAAGTGACATGTGTACATCATGACCATAGAGTTAGTGTATCTTAAGTATGTATGGCTAACTAACAGCATAACTTCATGAAATGAAAAGATGTGTGTGGCAAGCTGAACATGAATCTTTTGAATAAGCATGTACATGGCAGTGTAATTAGGACTTTTTATTTCACTAACATACCACGTTTAAGCAGTAGTGCATTGTAACAATATTATAACTATTGCACATACACTGCATATGTTGTGCAGTAATATCACTATCATAATGTACATCACTATCATGAGATCAACGATGACAATGGTTTTCAACAAGTATGTACTATTTGACAAGTTCTTCTTTTTGTAACAGGATATGTGTGGTAAATAAATTGAACCTGTTGCAGGGCTAAATGTGGCTGTCCCTCAACAACACAACACTTGCAGTGTGTCGCTCACAGATGCTGTTGGTGTTATAGTTTGGTGTTGATATAATTTCAACAATAGATCTGAGTGAACGAATGTGTTATGTACGTTTTGATACATAATGCTTTGGTGGGTGATTTTCTACATACAGTTACGATTTGAAATGACTGTGATGAACTTATGTTCAGCTTGTCAGGTTTCAAGAACTTTACACCCTCCCCCAAAAGGTGATATCACCGTGACCTTTCAATTAATTCAACCACCTGTAAGTGGTCTCGACAAAGTAGACCTTATTAGAAGGTTCTGTGCAAAACCCCACCCCCTGTGTTCATGTGTATGCTGTGATGACATAATAATTGCAGCTGGTTTTACACAATGTTAGATGATGTAAATCCTATTATGAAGTGAGCTACCTATGAACACAATTACATAACATATGCAAGGTGTGCATCATTATGCTCTCTGTATATGACATGAAGCAAAAAAACACCTTTTAATAACCTACAGCAAATGTGTTAATGCAAGTGATGTTTGTTGTCCGTAGCTATATCTTTGGTGCATGATTTCAAGAGGCAGTCATGGCGTGTTTGTAGGTGTCAAATAAACTACATGTACATAAATATTACATATATGTCAGTACTGCAACACTACATAATAATGTTTGTTCATTAGCATGTGTTACAGATGTGTGCAACCCTATTGTTACCCATCTTCGGACAGCATACATTGCTTCCACTGCAGCAAAGGATTGTGGGAGATGACATGCAAATGAGCACGCAGTGCAACGTGATACATTTTAAAATGCTTTTAGTAGGACAAGTACATCTAAAAATATCTTGCTCTCTATATATATATATATATATATAGAGAGAGAGAGAGAGAGACATATATACATATATAGATGTAGGTATGCTTCTATTGGGAGGAAAGTATAAATAGCAGCGGAAAATTGTAAAAGAACTGTCACCAACGACACGCCTATTACAGTAACATTTCTCACCTGGTGGAAATTCTGAGGGAAATATTCCGATGTCTCTGTCACCGGCCAAACCCTCCACGACGACGGGAAGTAATTTTTCCCTAAGCTGCTCCTCCAATGGAGTTAATATGAGCCGTGTTGCTGGCGGCCCACCTCCAGTGCAAGAAGCATGAATGCGTTGTTGTTGTATTTTCTTTTTTAAATTTGACCTAATATCGTCGAATCTCTTGAGACAATTATTCTTGTCCCTGACACGATTCCCACATGCATTCACACCAAGTATTATTTCATTCCACTTCTCATTTCTGCTTGCTGAACTTGTCCGCCCTTGAAATACATACAACATATATGACGTGAATTCCTAATAATAAAACTATACATTTCCTACACTGCTAGTTGTTCCAAGAGATACCAAACATGCTGGTTTATGTGTAATATGTGAAGCACATGAGCATTCACTTGTAAACATAGACATGTAAGGAAGCTTGCATTAATATGGTATGAAGTTTGCGCCAATTGAACGACGGAGTGTTGTTGTCGTTGTAACGCATGATAAAAATATGTGATTACAATATAATGTATATTGCTAGATATTATGGACCCATATTTGCATATGAACACACCTCACATAACCTAGGATCACATGTATTTGAAGAATGAATGCAAAGGTAAACTTACCTACTAAATGGCCAAACAGACTGTCATAGTGCTCCAGAATCCCAGTGACAAGAGCTGTGTTTTCCTGGTGATTGAACCGAGGATTACGTGGCTGCTCCACACGTTTCTTCCGAGCACGTTTAGGCTCAGAACTTGCCTGGTGCTGACTGGACTCTCCTTCTTCCAATGGAAGAGACTCCAAAAGCGGTGCACCAGCAAGCACGCCCCCACCAGACACCCCATCAGCAACTGAGCCACCAGCAGCACTCACACTCACATCAACTGCACTCGCACTCCCAGCAACAGCACTCGCACTCCCAGCAACACCACTCGCACTCCCAGCAACAGCACTCACACTCCCAGCAACAGCACTCGCACTCCCAGCAACAGTACTCGCACTCCCAGCAACAGTACTCGCACTCCAAGCAACAGCACTCCCCTGAACCGTACGTTCACTCCGACGCGTACTCACACGACTAGCAGTACCACTCACACCAGCATCACTCTTCCCACGCCTTGCCGCCATACCTGTAGCACTCACAAAGAACAGAAAACAAATGTACAGCCAATCACACTAAACACTTCCACATACAAAACAAGACAAAGATGTAAACAAAACAACAAAGGCCAAAGCTCTCACAATACACAACAAGTCTCTCAGTCAATATGCAAATCTTAAATCGCCCAGCTCTGTGCGTCTCTCTCTCTCTCTCTCTCTCACTCCCAACAACACAGAGAATGATTAACAGTACACGTCCCCTTTAAATAGGCCGCGCTATCCAAAACATGCTTGCTTCGCCTGATTCAGCAAGAAGTTTAATTGGCGAACCTAACAGCACCCCGCCATGCAGGCCGATACACCTGTGTGTGATCGGCAAATCATCGTGAGAGTGGGCGGAAATCTTTTCGCCTTGATTGGGAAGGGATTCGGCACTTACTGCATACGGAGAGGGAATATCGCCAAAATAATGCCAAATCGGTAAGCTTGCCCATTGCACATTTTCGGCGCTTACTGCATGAGGCCCTAAGAGTCAATAGTGTTTTAGGGACTATATCAATCATATGTCTCATTGGCGGAGATAACATTTCACTCCCTTCAAAATGACACACTAGAGTGGGTATCTAATTATAAGGTGCAAAAATAATAAAGAAAATTTGAATATAATTAACATCAACGACAATAAAAAATATATATACACTATAATATTAAAATCCACAGATTGGGCGGCTCATTAGTAGTAAGTAATTGCTGAGTATGTAGGGTCTACATAAATGTAGTAACCATATTAACCTATTCAATATAGTTTGTATCGCAGATAGGTACTATAATACAGTTTATTTAATACTATATATTAGTGCTGGTAATGCTTATAAGATCAGGTATATTAGTTGAAAACCTGTACATTCTAACTTCCACCAATATTAGCAAAACAGAGGGGAGAAAATAAACTTTCACCAATTCTCAGCATGGACAATAACTTTGCTCACTACCGAAGTCAGGAAGCATCCCCTGTAACCAATTAGCCAATTAGGCTCCAGAAATGATGTAGAATACAAAAATACATATAGTGATGTATCAAGTACATACATATAGGATGTTCAAGGAGCAACATACAATTGATGGCATTTTCTTATTGTCTTAATTCATGTAGTATGTGGTTTATAAGTATCAAATTATAGGTCTGTTGATGCATGCCCACATTCATAGCAACACATCAACCCTCAAAAGCCACTTAGCAACTATTACCTCGCATTGGCAGAGGCAAAGCACGGCACACACTATTTGTATACATTCAGCATGTCTATCGGGGAGAACAACATGCAAAACTAAAGTGCACTGGGAGTCAGTATAAACAACGATCAGTAAACCAGCAAAAACCATCACTATACAACCATATCTCTTTGTGAGAAGGACGGGATATTTACGGATGCCGAGTCAAGCCGGCTCCTTAAATGAAGCCACCGTCGTGACATCCTAAAACCCTACATACACTTCGTATGTCTACGCATACTTCGCCAGGGGGAGGAGTAAAGGTACGCAGCTGTATTGACTTTAAATACCCCCTCTAGTGGGTGTGTCTTTTGATATGTACCAATTCCCAGCCGTAGTGGTCTTACCTACTTCATTTCCCTGATCATTTTTCTAGGGCTAAGGAAAGACCTGTAGTATGTAAATGGAGATATCATAATGATGTTCTGCACATCATGAACTTAGGTACAAATAGAAACATTTTGACATTGTAGCACATATGGCTATAATATGGAATAAAACATTTATCCAAGTGCTGGAAGTGTCTACTTTATACTGGATTGTTAGCAAAATGATGTATATATTGCTAGACTAGGCATCGCATAAGTTATAGCCACGATACCTGAACACATCATTATTACTATGTTTGCATCTAAATGATGGTCACGGGTAGTAGAAGTTAGCGTAGTAGGTATCCAAGCCGAGGTTGAGGGCAGGAGACAGGAGGGTAGTAGGTAAATCCGTAGCAAGGGCCCAGGTGAACTGAAAGGAAAGACAAAGCACAGCAAGGCAAGGCAGGACAAGGGATAACAGAGTGCTTGCGATCAGCACAACGTCACACGGTACAAACGGTTATGCTCAGCCAAATTGCAGAAGCAAAGACTGAGCATATAAAGGGTGAATCAGTCAATCACTGAACTGCTGGTCAGCAGTGCCTGAAAGTGAAACCAGAGTGCTGATTCATTGCTGTGCAGAGGGCACACAGCAGGAGTTGATAAGGGAAGCCTGCAGCAAGTCTGAATCAAACTCTGGACCGGAGCCTGCGTCCGATCTTCACAGCACCTCCCCCTTCAGGAGCGACCTCCAGACGCTCCAGGAATGGTTTTGAGGGGTGTCTCTGGTAGAATGTCCAAACCAGGCGGGAAGGGGGGGCGTGAAGTCGATCCCAAATGCCTTGCAATGGACCACGTACTGGATTATGTCTCTGGATTATGTCTCTGGATAGCCTGGAGTCCAGGATCGTCTGAACCTCAAACTTCTGTTGTCCCTCCACCAAGACAGGTTGCGGAGGAGATGCAGGAACAGGAGACCAGGGATCCTGTATAAAGGGTTTTAGTAGGGACATATGAAATACCAATGGGATCTTCATGGAGGCTGGGAGGCATAGCGAGTATGCTACCGGTTTGACCCTCTCGATGAAAGGAAAAGGGCCAATAAATCTGGGAGATCGCTTCGCCGTAGATACTTTTAATCTGATATTTTTTGTAGAAGGCCATTGTAACAGGGGAGTAATCCCTGTTCAAGTAATGTGCCTTTAATCTGGCAGTGTGGTGGTTAACTGCTGGTAGTCAATTAATAAACACCACCTGCCTGATTGCTTACAAAAGCCTGTCTGTTGAGACAGGAAGTGACTCCTTAGCTCTGACTGAGAGCTGACCTTTGGAGAGACAGAGGAGTGTTCTTGAGACTCCCAGGAGAGTCTGACCAAGAGAACACACATCTCTGGAGCTGACCGGTCTTGAGCTCTGCCCAGCATAGCTGATTGCAAGACACCAAATAAGACTTCTAAACCTGGATGCTGATATTTTCTGTGCACGCACGGGTGCGGTTCCAGGAGAGCAGAGAAGCTTACTCTACAGCAAGAAACAGATAAGACTTTCATAATTAAGATAAATATAGAAAGAGCAAGAACCCACTGAAAGCACTCAATATCCCCTAAATGTGCAGTGATAAGTATATTAAAAATAATCTTTAATGCTTTACTGATTAAAATAATGGGTGTTAAAATACATCAATTGACACACATATATATAAACCCTACTGATGAGTATATAAGATACTCCGGGTTGGTAAAGTTAGGGAAACGTTTGAGGTTTATTGGATCAACACGTTCCCAGGGATCTGATATGCAGTATTCCCTTTGGGTGGTAATTTGGTATACACTGGTGTAGGGGGAAAGCTAGCTGATAGCCTGTCCTGTTTGTCAGACAGGTATACAGGTAATAACGTGAGAAGATGTACTTGTACTCACAATAGTGGTATGCAGATAAATAAATCGGCGCAGTATATCCGGTATATCCTCACTGTATGTGGGGTAATGAGTCCTTAATCACCTAACAACAGCTAAATTGCTCCTTAGGTACAAGAGCTAGCTGAAATACACAGAGGGAAAATACAGCGGTGTATAGATTCCTATCGACAGTGTGGTTTGTGTATGCCTGTGCGCATATTCATGAATGCGCTTCCACTGTCTTAGAATACTATTGCCACCGAGACCTCTGTATAGTGTGGTTCACCTATCTTTTAGGTCACAGATAGGAGCGAGGTGAGTGTATAATGAGGTATAGCAAGGTGAAAATTCTGCCAATGTGCAGAGATGTATAATTATCAGATCCCTGGGAACGTGTTGATCCAATAAACCTCAAACGTTTCCCTAACTTTACCAACCCGGAGTATCTTATATACTCATCAGTAGGGTTTATATATATGTGTGTCAATTGATGTATTTTAACACCCATTATTTTAATCAGTAAAGCATTAAAGATTATTTTTAATATACTTATCACTGCACATTTAGGGGATATTGAGTGCTTTCAGTGGGTTCTTGCTCTTTCTATATTTACCTACTACGTTACCCATTAGCACCTTATCCCACACACACTTACCTTATTCAGCTGTAGCGGGGTACTTCACTAACGGTCTTTCATAATTAAGAGACTGCTTATATCTGCTTATTTCATGCTATATGTTTTGGGGCTGCGAGACATGCTTGACTTATTGAGTTGTGAATTAATTGCATGGTATTTTCACTAGAGATACTCCCAATTGAATAGAAGCTTTGTTCCCCCCCTGTGTTTGGATGATTTCCTGATGAAAAGGAAAAGGCACAATAAAGCCTATTATAATTTCACCTTATAATGTCTCCAATTGTGTACCTCTGTGAACGTCCATCTACATATGGTGTCCGAGGTGGGACAAGAGGTGTCTTTGTAGTTAAAAAGGATGGGGGATTTTTATGTGAATTTTTTTTAATGCTTTTTGCCTACAAGCAACTTAGAAAAAAAAACCTCATGCAGCAGAGATCAGAGTTAAAGGGACACACTACTGAAACCACACGGCACTGAAACTTACAAAACCACAGATGGACTCTTTGCCCCAATCCCTAGAGGAGAAAGACTGCTGAAGTAGCTAAACCTCATTTTGCCTATCACAAAGTGTAATATGGTCATTGAAATAGGGGTTTTGCCTTCCAGCCATAGTCAGGGTTCAAGAAGTGAGTCAGCCCTTAAAAAGGGATAGGTGTTTGTTTTTTTCAAAAGTTTCGCTGAAGCAGTGAATACAGATCATGACCCACGAGTGGTACTGATTTTGCAAATAAAGGTTGCCACACCGCATAGGGCTTCCAGCTGTGAATGGAGTATATGCAGAAAAGTGTGAAAATTGATACAAGACTGTGCTGAAGCAGGGGAATTTTTAGCAAACAAATGCTGAGTGTTGAGTCACCCTGCCGGGAATGAAAGAATGTTTTTTTTTCTGCAAGTAAAAAAGTCTGCATATATATATCTTGGGAGCGAAAACAGACACCCAAAGTGTGAAGTGTGAATGCCATAATACCCAAAGATGAGACTGAAAATTACTGAACTCAGGCAGAAAACCAAATTCTGTTGCTGAAGCGGAGAGATTGCACCTAGCAAGTAAATGGTGTAGAGCAAATATACTTTTTTTTTACCTAGCAACTGCACATCTTGTATACCTGATAAGAGAAAAATGCATGCACAGTACTGCTGATATTGAAAAAAAAAAAAAAAAACATTTCCCAAGAAAGAGATTCTACAGAGATGCCTGTGAGAGCTACGACCTCTACAAGCAAAATATGCCCATCTGTAGGACTACCACAATTAGGGGTTCTAGCAAATACAGTGGCAACAGCTGAAATAGTGCCTCCTGAGGTCAGGAAGAAAATTACACCTGATAGCCTAAAAATGGAGGACAAGATGCAGAATTCCTGTAATAAACCCTACCCCACGGAAGAGTGGCCCTTCCAGTCCAATAAAGAGGAAGGTATCTCTTACGGGGAACCCAAACCGAGTCACACCCACAAAACCCCAAGAATGGTGGGGGTGCCTGAACTCGGCACGAACAGAAAAGACCGCTCCCTTTGACGAATATGATCAGCAGGAGACAGAGCGGGAGCAGCAGATCACCCAATATTTCTGTCAGCTAAAGCAACTGCAAGAAAAGCCTGGCATATATTATGAAGCCGCTAAAATTTCAAATGAAGATGGAGACCCCAATATCCCTGAAGGGACGGTGTCATCCAAATCAAAAAGGCGGAAAAAGAAAAGCAGTTCTTCACTTACCGTGGAAGGAACAGACACGTCCGCAGATCCTGTGGAGGAAAAGGGGGACCGGGTTGCCCTGCAGCCTAGAGAAAATGGAGAATTCGGCCCGCGGTTAACCGAATATTCAGAGGGCCCAAGGCAGAAGTCGTGTACCCCAAAGAAGTGTCTGTCCGGTGCCAACAGTGAGGAACCCTCAACCACTCATCCCAGGGAAGCGGAGCCAGAACCAGTGAGTGACGATCCCTTGACCAGCCCTGAAGACGCCCTGAAAATTGCCAGGCATGACTGTGATCTGCTCTGTGAAGAATTGGGAAGTGAGAGAAAAAATAATGCTGAGCTACAGAAGACTGTGCTCGCAATTTACTCTGCGGCCAAGACCGAATTGGAGGATCTCAAGACTGAGCTAGATACTGCAAAGGCTACTATTTCCGCCATGGATGAAAACCAGAGCCAATCGGATAAAATAGTGGCTACGCTAAAGCGGAAGTATGAGGAGGCACTGAAGCAGATGACAGTCTTCCAGCAAGAGGTTCACACTCTTCGTATAGAGCTTGATGCCTCACATCATGAGACCAACAGCTGCCGCACAGACCTGGAAGTTTGCAGAAAGGAACTACACAGTCTCACTGAGGAGCTGGACATTGCTAAAGAAACTATTGTAGATGAAGTCAGGGGAGCATCATTACCTATAGGAAAAAAATAAATACAACCATAGTGCAAAACGTAGTAAAAATACACTTAAATGGCAGATCTCTCTCAAGAGCAGAAAGCGCTAGATGGTAACACTGCAACCATAGACTAGCGATAAGGAGCAAAATCAGGAGGAAAATGCGTCCAGGACAGAGACACAGAGTCAAAAGATAAAATGCCAAACTTTTATCCGACAGTGATAAAATTGGAGGCTTACGAGATATCAGATGTTAAACAGCATTGGTGTATGGTAAAGATGTTTTGCCGAGTCGCGTTCTCGGAATCCCCGCACACTGCTGCCGCATCCACCGATCCTCGACCTCCGACCTGTGCTGCTGGAGCCGATACGTCACATCCGGTTCTCTCAACTGGAGCCGATACGTCACATCCGGTTTTCGCAACTCGTATGGAAGACGCCACGGAGCTTCACAGCAGTCTCTCCCTCTGGATCTAACACTGGGGGTTACGCTCTACGCGTTTCGCCGTGCGTGATGACGGCTTCGTCAGGAGTAACTCTAACCCCAATTCGGATACTTTATATACCCTTCTGACTGATAATGACCTTTCCTCCTATTGGTCAAAATGTCACATCTCTAAATAATTAGGTAATCAGCCACATAAGCTCTCCCACTTATTAAAGAGGTATCACAGCAGTGTTATACAAATAAATTAAAATACAGCCTATATTGTCTTTATTGAACATAGCTAATAAAAATTTCATAAAACATAACTGATAAAATATATACTTCTCAATACAACAGAAAATCTAAACTGTTGCAGCAATGAAAAGTATTTCACATAAAATACATAAAATACATATGCTATATTAAATTAATGAAACACAATTTTGTCCCCATTTGTTTCCCTAATCTTATTGAGGTTGACGATTGATGTATCTCAAAGACAAGAACAAGAAAGATTTCATTAGTACACAGATTATAACACAACATTTGCACATTACAAATGTTCTTGTTTGCACTGATTAAACATATCAGGAGCAGGATATTTCAAACAAAATATTACATAGCTCACAAAAAAGCGTTTAGTTCAAAATCTATGTTTAAACCCAAAGGTACAAGTGATTTTAGTGTAAAGGTCCAGAAGCTCTCTCTCTTTCTTAAAGCAACGCCCCTGTCCCCACCTCTCCAGTGTGGTAATACTTGTTCCAATACTGTAAATTTAAGGCCTGATGTATCACCATTGTGCTTTTGTATAAAATGATTTGACAGATGATGTGTAGTAAGCCCTCTCCTTACATTCCCAATATGTTCTAGAATGCGTGTTTTAACTGTTCTAGATGTTTGGCCTACATATTGTAATCCACAGGGACAGTGTATGAGGTATACAACATAGTCTGATTTACATGTTAAAAGTTGTTTAATTTGAAACTGTTGACCCGTAACATTAGATGTAAAACTGAATTTATCCTCTGCTCTATGTTTACAAGCCCTACACGTGGTACAGCCAAAAAAACCTTGTGTTTTTGTCAACCATCTATTACCATCACCAGTCGTTTTTGGCAATGCACTAGGGGCCAAATTGTCTTTAAGTGCTTTTGCTCGTTTGAAAATCACAGTAGGTTTTTCAGGAACAATTTCCCCAAGTACAGGGTCATTTTTAACAATATGCCAATGTTTATGGATTATTTTTGAGATTTTGTCAGACTGTCTATTATAATTGGTTAGAAATGAAAATTCAAAATTCTTTTATAATCGTTTAGATAATGGGTAAACTGTTTTTAATCCTTCCTCATCTAACATTAAAACAGTTTACCCTTATCTAAACATAATCTATTAAATTTTGGAGTTTACAATGTGACTATAGTCAAGAAAAAGTGGATTTTCTAGATCTAACGATCTACATTGAAGATGGGTTAATTAAACCAAGACCTTCTTCAAAAGTGTAGATACAAATAACTACATACTCCACTAAGAAGCTCCACCATCCCCAAATGGCTAGAGAATTCCCATATGGACAAATCAGCGGTAAAGAGAATTGTTCTGAGGTAAATATTTCGCACCCAATCAGCTCTTTTACCAGACAGTTTCAGAGAAAGACTATGATGATAAGAACTATCCAACATGCCATAACCAAAAGTAGAGGGTTTAGATAGAAAAGATCTATTATATACAGCAAAAGACAGGTTTTGAAAAAGAATTTTGAATTTTCATTTCTAACCAATTATAATAGACAGTCTGACAAAATCTCAAAAATAATCCATAAACATTGGCATATTGTTAAAAATGACCCTGTACTTGGGGAAATGTTCCTGAAAAACCTACTGTGATTTTCAAACGAGCAAAAGCACTTAAAGACAATTTGGCCCCTAGTGGCATTGCCAAACGACTGGTGATGGTAATAGATGGTTGACAAAAACACAGTTTTTTTTGGCTGTACACGTGTAGGGCTTGTAAACATAGCCAGAGGATAAATTCGTTTTTACATCTAATGTTACGGGTCACAGTTTTTCAACTTAAACAACTTTTACACTGTAAATCAGATATGTTGTATACCTCATACACTGTCCCTGTGGATTACAATATGTAGGCCAAACATCAACAGTCAAAACACAGCATTCTAGAACATATTGGGAATGTTAAGGAGAGGGCTACACACATCATCTGTCCAAATCATTTTATATACAAAGCACAATGGTGATACATCAGGCCTTAAATTTACAGTATTGGAGACAAGTATTACCACACTGGAGAGTGAAGGGGACAGGGGCGTTGCTTTAAGAAAGAGAGGAGAGCTTCTGGACCTTTACACTAAAATCACTTGTACCTTTGGGTTAAACATATATTTTGAACTAAACGCTTTTTTGTGAGCTATGTAATATTTTGTTGAAATATCCTGCTCCTGATATGTTAATCAGTGCAAACAAGAACATTTTGTAATGTGCAAATGTTGTGTTATAATCTGTGTACAAGAAATCTTTCTTGTTCTGTTCTTGTTGAGATACATCAATCGTCAACCTCAATAGATTAGGAAACAAATGGGGACAAAATTGTGTTTATCTTAATTTAATATAGCATATGTATTTTATGTTATTGTTATGTGAAATACTTTTCATTGCTGCAACATTTAGATTTTTCTGTTGTATTGAGAAGTATATATTTTATCAGTTATGTTTTAGAAAATTTTTATTAGCTATGTTCAATAAAGACAATATAGGCTGTATTTTAATTTATTTGTATAACACTGCTGTGATACCTCTTAATAATGGGGAGAGCTTATGTGCTGATTACCTAATTTTTAGCAGATGTGACATTTTGACAATAGGAGAAAGGTGCATTATCATCAGCAGGGTATATAAAGTATCCGAATTGGGTAGAAATTACTCCTGATGAAGCCGTCATCACACGCACGCGAAACGCGTAAGAGCGTGAACCCCCAGTGTTAGATCCATGAGGAGAGACTGCTGTGAAGCTCCGTGGCGTCTTCCATACGAGTTGCGAAAACCGGATGTGACGTATCGGCTTCCAGTTGAGAGAACCGGATGTGACTTATCGTGCTCCAGCAGCACAGGTCGGAGGTCGAGGGATCGGGTGGATGCGGCAGCATGTGCGGGGATTCCGGAACGCACTCGCAAAACATCTTTACCATACACCAATGCTGTTTAACATCTGATATCTCGTCAGCCTCCAATTTTATCACTGTCGGATAAAAGTTTGCATTTTAATCTTTTGATCTGGTTCTCTGTCCTGGACGCATGTTTCCTCCTGATTTTGCTCCTTATCGCTATCTATGTTGCGTGTTACCATCTAGCGCTTTCTGCTCTTGAGAGAGATCTGCCATTTATGTATTTTTACTATGTTTTGCACTATGGTTGTATTTATTTTTTTCCTATAGGTAATGATGCTCCCCTGACTTCATCTATATTGTGCTCTCTTGTGGACATTGAACACGTCCTATCAGGTTTGAGTTTTTGCCTATAGCACTCATTGCACTTATTTTGATTGTTATTCATTATCACTATATCACTATTCACTGCATGTTTGTTTATTAGTGTTGAGCGCCATCTAGTATCTTTTTGTGTAAAGAAACTATTGGTAATCTTGATACAGATCTCAAAGTCTCCTCTCAAAGGCTTCAAGACCCTCAACCTAGAGAAGGAAGTCTCATGCCAGGAGAGTGTCTTCCATCTCGAAGCAGTGTGCGTAAATGTAAGGGGACTGCAAAGAAGCCCTAAGAATACAGAGACTAAAAAAGAGAAAATTCAAGATTAAAAGAGAAAACTTAAGAACCTGAAAAGAAGAAAATTTTCAGTTGACAGAGAAGTCAAGGAAAAGTTTGAAGCCGGGTCACCGACTGCAGAACCAACTGCAAGGTCTGCGTAGAACACCCCCCTCCCGTATTGGGAAAAGCAAGCAAACTCTGCAGGGAAGAAAGCTGCAGCTGCTAAGAAATTCAAGTGCTGCAGGAACGTCTATGACCCAGTTGTTCCCCGCAAGCAGCATGAGAACCCTGAAGGCTACCCGAGCATCACCCAAAGCACGCTAAAAGCCAAGCTTAGAACCAGGTGACGCGGCACAAAAGGGAGCACAAGAAGGTCCAGAAACTGAAACAAATACTGTGGCCCAAGCAAAAGAAGTTCATAGTGCTCCACAATGCAATAAAAATGTGGAGGCAGGCTCAGAGAAAGCAAAGCAATGCAGATAAATTCCCTGAGAGATGCAGCAAGACGCACTCAAAAACGGGATCTCTCGCGGATAATATTACAGTCCTAAAAGGACAAGTATTGAACCCTGACTAGCGTCATTATCCCACACAGCCTCAAAATCCATTAGACAAGGGTACAGTGAGAGCTGGGAATACCGCTCATCTGAAAGACAAGTTTGCAAAAATTGAACCACCTAAACAAGCACTAGCAAAACCTTCAGCCACCCCAGGCAACAAAAGAGGTAAACGTGCTGATTAAACCCAGAACTAATCCTTAGCTGATGAAAGCTGAAAGATGGGACATTCTCTGAAGTGGGTGTGGAATTGCACTTAATCTAAAGGGGCTGACCTAGCAACCCAATGCGATGAAATCTCATGACCGCGCACTTAAAAAAAGACTATCTTGGAGAAAGTCCTCCTCGAGCGACTGAGGGGTGCTGATCTCAAACACCTTCAGGAGATACGATAAACTGGAGAAAGGGCTCTCAATCCCAACAGACTGATGGTTCTCTTCCTCCATCCCTCTCATTCAGTCACTGAGATATCTAGAATTAGAGTGGAAGGATGGGCTTTGCCGTGGTCAAGCCCGAGCTTCCCACAAACAGGGGAGGTATGTAACCGGGAGTAATCCCTGTTCAAGTAATGTTGCCATTAATCTGGCAGTGTGGTGGTTAACTGCTGGTAGTCAATTAAAAACACCACCTGCCTTATTGCTTACAAAAGCATGTCTGTTGAGACGAATGACTCCTTAGCTCTGACTGACGAGCTGGACCTTTGGAGAGACAGAGGATGTTTCTTGAGACCTCCAGGAGAGTCTGACCAAGAGACATACATCTCTGGAGCTGACCGGTCTTCAGCTGCCCAGGATAGCTGATTGCAGACACCAAATAAGACTTCTAAACTTGGATGCTGACATTTTCTGTTGCATGCATGGGTGCGGTTCCAGGAGAGCAGAGAAGCTTACTCTACANNNNTGTGGAATTGCAACTTAATCTAAAAGGGGCTGAACTAGCAACCCAATGCGAGGGAAATCTCATGACCGCGCACGTAGAAAAAAGACTATACTTGGAGAAAGTCCTCCTCGAGCGACTGAGGGGTGCTGATCTCAAACACCTTCAGGAGGAGATACGATTAAACTGGAGAAAGGGCTCCAATCCCAACAGGACTGATGGTTCTCTTCCTCCATCCACTCTCATTCAAGTCACTGAGATATCTAGAATGAGAGTGGAAGGATGGGCTTTGGCCGTGGCAAGCCCGAGCTTCCCACAAACAGGGGAGGTATGTAACAGGGGAGTAATCCCTGTTCAAGTAATGTGCCATTAATCTGGCAGTGTGGTGGTTAACTGCTGGTAGTCAATTAATAAACACCACCTGCCTGATTGCTTACAAAAGCATGTCTGTTGAGACAGGAAGTGACTCCTTAGCTCTGACTGAGAGCTGACCTTTGGAGAGACAGAGGAGTGTTCTTGAGACTCCCAGGAGAGTCTGACCAAGAGAACATACATCTCTGGAGCTGACCGGTCTTGAGCTCTGCCCAGGATAGCTGATTGCAAGACACCAAATAAGACTTCTAAACTTGGATGCTGACATTTTCTGTGCATGCATGGGTGCGGTTCCAGGAGAGCAGAGAAGCTTACTCTACAGCAAGAAACAGATAAGATTTTCATAATTAAGAGACTGCTTATATCTGCTTATTTCATGCTATATGTTTTGGGGCTGCGAGACATGCTTGACTTATGGAGTTGTGCATTAATTGCATGGTATTTTCACTAGAGATACTCCCAAGTGAATAGAAGCTTTGTTCCCCCCCCTGTGTTTGGATGATTTCCTGATGAAAAGGAAAAGGCACAATAAAGCCTATTATAATTTCACCTTATAAAGTCTCCAATTGTGTACCTCTGTGAACGTCCGTCTACAGCCATACTTTGTCCCAGGATTGTATGCTGGTATCTCACGACGATGCCAGTTTGCTGGCCTCTTTTGCATGGATACCGCTTTCTGAAGGTTGTTCTGGATTTCCCCCCCATAACTCCTGTAGGTGCTGTATCCTGTTATCCATGACTGGGACTCCTGATACGGCTCATAAAGAGGGAAGAGCTGAGGGATATAAGCTATAATTAGTGAAGAATGGAGATTATTGAGATCAGTCACTCCGTAAATTATTAAAGGATAATACTGCCCAAGGTAAGAGGTCTGCCCAATCGTCTTTAGTGTCCGAGACTAAACAATGTATATATTGTTCCAAGGACTGATTAGTCTGGCGCAGATAGGGCAAGAGGCCACGAAGATCTTAGCATCCTTCCAGATCTCCGGCTACCAGAATTTCCGTTACAGAAATTACATGATCCAGGATGACCAGAGCTTTCGGAACTATGACCCCACTTTAAGACCTTTTGGTTGAAAAGCTGGCAACACGAAAAGGCGTCCCTCCGGGACCTTGAGGCCCTCTGGAATTAGGGATTGATCCAGTTGAGGGATTCTGCCGGTTCGCACCGGTTCAGGCGAACCGGTTCCTAAAATGTTCTTAGTTCGCTGAATTTGGTGCGACCAGCCCTACCTTTCCCCCTTAAGAACTCTGCTCTGTGTACTGCTGCCACTCTGCCTCTCTAATCTTCATGGTGCCGACTCAGTGGGGGTTATGGAAGCCCAGAGTCTGGATTGCCCAGTTGCGCAAGTGCCGTGGAGGGGAACCATGGTGTCACTCCATTAAGAGATTTGAAGAACCTGCCCTGCTGCTGCTCCATTTCCTGACTTAGACCAATCTTCCGTCTACCAGGTGAGTGCAGCATTGGCTCCGTTAAACCGCCGGCATCCCCCCCCCTCACGTGCAGTCCTGTACAGCTGACAGAAAGCACTTTCACATTTGTATTAGCACTGGTTTCAGGTTGTAATTAGGGACATTTGTATTAGCACTGGTTCCCCCTGGTTTCTCTCCCACATCCCTTGTCTCTCTCCCCTCCCGGGTCTCTCTCCCCCTCCTTGGTCTCTCTCCCCCCTCCCTTGTCTCTCTCTCTTCCCCCCTGTTCTCTCTCTCTCTCTTCCCTCCTGGTCTCTCTTCCCCATCCCTGGTCTCTCTTCCAACTCCCCACATGCAGTCCTGTTCAACTGAATTTAAAAAAATTGTTACAGGTATCAATGAAATCAGTGTGTGCAAAAATGTATTGAATTGTATTGGTTCCCTCTGGTATCTCTCTACCCCTGGTTTCTCTGCCCTCCCTGGTTTCTCCTCCAAGTCTCTCTCTCTCCCCTGGTCTCTCTTCCCACTGTCTCTCTCACCCCCATTTCTCTCCCCCCCATCTCTCTCTTCCCCATCTCTTTCTCTCTCCCCATCTCTCTCTCCTCTGTCTGTCTCTCCCCCCATCTCTCTCTCTTTCTCTCTCTCTCTCTCTCTCTCTTTCCCCCCGTTTCTCTCCCTGTCTCTCTCTCCCTGTCTCTCACCCCATCTCTCTCACCCCTGTCTCTCCCTCCCCATCTCTCTCTCCCCCATCTCCCTCTCTTCCTCGTCTCTCTCCCCCCCTCGTCTCTCTCTCTCCCCCTTGTCTCTCTCTCTCCCCTTGTCTCTCTCTCTCCCCCTGTCTCTCTCTCCCCCCCTTCTCTTCTTCCACCACCCCTCGGTGAGATTTTTGAATCCCACCACTGGTTGATCCTGAATAATGTCCCCTAGAGAGTCAAAGGTAACGGCCAGATGCTGTGTGCCGGAGGAAGACACACATATCAAAAATATATGTTTCCCTTATGACAAAGTTATATTTTTAATTTGTGTGTTCTTGGGGTGCTACACTGAGGCTGCACACCAAAAATCAGGGTGCTGGCTCACTCAGTTCCTAAATTAGCAGTCTTAATGGAACGGCTCCTGTTATTCAGCACTGCAGGTAGGGACAAGCCTGCAAAAAGGTGACAACAATGCATATAGAGGAAAATGGTACAGGGGAACAGCATATAAAATTAACCCCGATACCCAGCAAGCTCAAACTCCCCCACCCACCACAAAGTGAATATATATTTGGTTATACCTTGATGTTGGTATGCAGGCTTATGACGCCTTTGGCCAAAGGGTTAACTAAATAACCAATTATTATTATTGAAGTATTTTACTTTATATGTTTTGTCAATTGGATGCAGCATTGGGCACCCCCTGTCTCTTGTTATATACAATTGCCACGCTCAGTAGCTCTCTGGTTGACATAAATATATATTCACTTTGTGGTGGGTGGGGGAGTTTGAGCTTGCTGGGTATCTGTGTTAACCTATGTCTCTTTGGAGGCTGTGGCACCTCCCCCCAGAGCTCACTCCTCCTCCTTCACCCTTTTAACTTGGAAGGTCATTTCACTTGCTGCAGGAACAAGACCCATTATGGTTTTTTCCCCTCTCACAGAGGTAAAAGGAAAGGTTTCACAGTGTAGTGTAGGACCTGCATTATTTTGGTTATACCTTGACGTTGGTATGCAGGCTTATGACGCCTTTGGCCAAAGGGTTAACTAAATAACCAATTATTATTATTGAAGTATTTTACTTTATATGTTTTGTCAATTGGATGCAGCATTGGGCACCTCCCTGTCTCTTGTTATATAAAATTAACCCCTGCATCAGCAATACGAAATAGGGGTAACCAGCCGAGCCCACTGCCTTTATTAATGCGCTAATTACCCCATTTTTGCCACATCTCCCCCACTCAAAGCCCAAGGTTTGCCCTGGCCACCTCCTTTGGTGGTTGGGCTGACCGGAGGGTTTTTGAAGTCATTAGGTCTTGGGGATTGTCCTGCCGGGAGAAGCCATCAGCGTTCCCATGCTCACTGCCTTTCTTGTGCTGAATGGTGAAGTCACATTCTTGCAAGGCCAGGCTCCAGCGTGGGAGCTTGGCATTCTCTCCCGACACCCTCTGCAACCAACTTAGGAGGTTATGGTCAGTGATAACAGTGAGGGTTCTGCCATACAGAGAGGGCTGTAGCTTCTTTAGAGCCCACACTATGGCCAGACACTCCTTTTCAATAGTGGCATATGCCACTCCTCTGGGCAGTGTGCAGCCTGGTCTGCAAAGGGGCCCCTTCACCATGGACTTGGTTCACCAGGCACTGGGTGGGGGGCAGAGGGAGGCAAAGGAGAATGCCTGGCGGCCACAGTTTAGCCCTGCTCCGCAGGATCTGGACTTCACTATTCACTGTGGCCAGGACAATGTACTGGACAATGCCGGAGGACAATTTTGCCAGGCCAACCCCTTAGGACTTATTGAGTGCTTCAAGGGTGCCAGTGGTGTCCCAGTGCCAGGGGAGGCAGCTGGGGCACCAGGCACCCATTGAGCAGGGGAGGTGTGACGATAGAGAAGATTTGGCCCGGTATTAAAGGGGTTACACCCCCATTTGGCCCCCCTCTACTCTCATCAGGGAAGCAAGGGGTTAACTGGACTGAGGTCCAGTAATGTGTTTTGCCTTGCTTCAATATCCAAATGTTTATTCCCCTGTATAACTGTATTGTTTCTTGGCCAGTGTCTGCACCACACCCACACTGGGGCTTAAGGGGTTAATGAGCTACAGTTTAGGAAAATACAAATGTGGTGTGTCTTTTCAGAAATATCTGGGCTTTAAAAGGCTTGATTGAAGTTTGGGTGTGAAAAGGTACAGAGGGGGTTTGGTGTATGTTAACATATATTGCTGGGAGACAGCTAGGACAGGAGGTCTGGGGCATTGGGTGTGAAATCTAACACCGGTGACAAATGTCCACTACCCAGGGGTCCCTGCTTCAAAGGATTTCTTGATGGGGGCCAGGGGTGCGTACGCAAGGAGATCTCAGAATGAGTGACCTTATTAAATATAACAATATTATGAGATGTCCTTGGCTGAACATGCTAAGAGTTACATATGTGTATTCGTGGGACCGAGCCGCAAATAACGAGCACAGACACTTGATGTTTAGCCGGTTCTAAGAGACAGATATTAATATCTCTCTTAATTTTAATATTACACGGTAATATTTAGTCTTATTGGGAGCGTCATGCGTGCCGGAATGTATTAATATGTCTCGCGTGCCAGTAAGTAATACTGAACGGAAGTTATGAAGTTATTTAGATAGGAAAAGCAGTTTTAAAACGTCCTTGGGTGGGAGGAGTTTTAATCTGAGGAAAACCGTCAACCTCACCACTGATTTATGAGAGGAGCTGGGTTTAGGTTGTGTTCAATGGGAAATAATTGTATAAGAACCAGGCTCAGCCTATGGCTATTGTCTTCATGTCTTCCTGGGTTCCTTCATGTGCTTCATGATCTGCATGTATTGCTGTGATCCCAACATCTGAAACTGAATTATGGAAGAAATGGCCCATCCTGTATCCTGATGGCTTTCTTGTCCTAACCTTTAAGTAAGTGTCCATATTTTGCCTGTTATTTGTATATCTTGTGTGTTCACCTTTATCAAGGAATAAATTATATTTTATCATATCTAAGTCTCGTCCGGTTCAACCCAGTTATATATTTTTTGGTGTATTATTAATAGCCTGTCACAAAGCTCCTGTCACAGGCTTATTAATAAAGTGCCTTTCTGTTGCAGTTTTAAAATGTACCGGCAGGATGCTATTTTTTTCTGCCTGCCTTTGTAATGCATTAAGGAACAAATGTTATGCATATATGAGTCCCCGTTTGGGAGATGCCGATGCGTCTAGGGGATGAAAGACATCAGATTCTTGAAGTGTCACTTAATCAGGATGTTTCTGAGTAGCAGATCCTGTTACTCATCCTGGATATTTCACACCTTGGGACCAAACTCCAGACATTGCGTCCCCAGAAATGAGTGGCCCCTTTTTACTTAGCAGTGCTACCAAGCTGCTTACTGAGCATGCTCAGAATTACCTGAGCTGGCTGTAGGATTTGCCCATGTGACATGGCAGGTTCTGATAGGAGGAAGATAATTCCTTGCCAATGGGATGAGGCTAATGTAACACTTCACAGGCCCTTGTCCTTAAAAAGGCCTGTATCCCTCATTCCTGGTTTGTTGCTGTTGCTGTTGTTACCTGATTTCTTCAAGCGGATAAGACCTAAGTACAGCGGCTACGATTCCAGAACGCAAGGGGTTAAAAACATCGCAACAAGGGAACTTGCCCTGCTTCAGGATTTCGTTAGCCCTGGGGATCCAGAAAATCCCCAGAGAACCAGAAAAGACTTTGCACATTCACAGAAGGATGGGACTGGCTATTTATTTGGCAATTTGCAAAAGGACTACATTTTAAAAGACAATCCTCTGGTGCTTTGCACCTTTCTGGACATTATCTCCTGTTCCTATACCCGTACGTGTAATTATTAAGTTTATTCTGCAGTTGTCGTGTGTTTGCCTATCAAGGGAATAAATCTCAGTTTATTTTGCTCAACCTGTTCTGCTCAATCAGGATCCCCGAAATATAAATGTGTTATTAAGCACGTCTCCCGTCACAATGACCTTATACACACTGCAAGGAAGTGGCTCCAGCCTGAGGTATGTACCACCACCACAGTTGTCGAAAGAGTCATCATAGACCGATTCCTGAGGGGTCTTCCCCTTGCCATCCATAAGTGGTTGAGCCAGAGTGACCCCAAAGACGGGAGAAGTTGGTCGCCTTAGTTGAACTTTACTTGACTGCCGAGGAGATGACCAGGAGTTCAAGTCCAGAGGAGTTGTCCGGTTCTCGCTTCCTGTGCGTCAGGAGGTCCAGTAAGACTGTTCCTCAGAATAACAGTCCCGGAGGACTCATAGGCTTGCATAAAGGAGTGGGAAGTCCCACAGCACGTAGGAGGGACTTTGGTCCTATTATTCCCAGTAGACTACAGATAAAACCCGACCCAGTTTTGGAAAGTATACATAGTGCTACAAATGCCATGAACTTGGACATGTGGCCGAAGTTTGCCCTTGGAACGTGGACCAAATGGAATGTAAGTTTTCTGTGGGGCATGTTTCGCGCTGGGTTTCTACGGTTAAACACAATCCTTGCAGTTCAGAAGAGGGGGAGGACTCCTATGTGGCCCTGCGTAAAGGACAGCCTCCATGTGCAAAAGAAGCTGCAGGAAACATTTACCCCATGGGGTCAGAGTAGACTAGAGATGAACTACAGCACAGAGCGCTTGGCAAATCATCACAGGAGTGACGACTAGCCTTGGGATGACAGAGGCTACCGATACCGCCATAAGCAGAAAGCCGAGTGAGTCAGACAGAAAGAGTGTTGGCTGGAAACAGTTCTATGAGGTGTCTCAGCAAGATGTTCAACACCTTATCACCAAGCTAGAAGTTTCTAAGCGAAAGACTTGCACGTTCAAAACAGAGCTGGGTATAGTAAAACAGCAAGTACTACAGGAGCGACTGAGTACCCAGTGGGTCCCCACCAAGCAGCATGAGGAGCTGAAGGCCATTCTGAGCCTTACCCGAGCATCACTGGAAGCAGAATACAAAAAAAAACTAAAAACCTTGGTGTCTGAAATGTTGAAGTTGGATTAAAGTGTTCTAGAGGTAAAGTGGATAGCTGAACACATGTCCCAGCAACTCACAACTCTGAACCTAAAGCTGGGGAAAGATCTGGAGAAGCAGAAAGGCTGATCCATCCCCAAAAGTCAGGTCACCAAGAAGAAAGAGTTGTGGAAAACAGAAGCAGCAGCGATCGTAGCGGGAAAAACTGCAGAGGTCCACAATCTGAAGGATGCGCTAACACAAACCCAGAGCAATCACCGGGAAGAGATTGTATTGTATTGTATGTCTTTATTTATATAGCGCCATAAATATACATAGCGCTTCACAGTAGTAATACATGTTGTAATCATATAAATAACAAATAATATAAATCACAGGTCATCGGAATAAGTGCTTCAGACATAAGAGTTACATTAAGGAAGAGGAGTCCCTGCTCCGAGGAGCTTACAATCTAATTGGTAGGTATGGGAACGTATAGAGACAGTAGGAGGGAATTCTAGTAAGTGCGTCTGCAGGGGGCCAAGCTTTATGTAGCATGTGTCCAGGAATATCCACAGTGCTATTCATATGCTTCTTTAAGCAAATGTGTCTTAAGGTGGGTCTTAAAGGTGGATAGAGAGGATGCTAGTCGGGTATTGAGGGGAAGGGCATTCCAGAGGTGCGGGGCAGTCAGTGAGAAAGGTTTAAGGCGGGAGGGGGCTTTAGATACAAAGGGGGGTAGAAAGAAGACATCCTTGAGAAGAACGCAAGAGTCGGGATGGTGCATAGCGAGAAATTAGGGCTGAGATGTAAGGAGGGGCAGAGGAGTGTAAAGCTTTAAAAGTGAGGAGGAGAATTGAGTGTGAGATGCGGGATTTGATCGGAAGCCAGGAGAGGGATTTCAGGAGGGAAGACGTGGAGACCGATTTAGGAAAGAGAAGAGTGATTCTTGCAGCAGCGTTAAGGATAGATTGTAGGGGAGACAGGTGAGAGGCAGGGAGGCCAGACAGCAGGAGGTTGCCGTAATCGAGACGGGAGAGAATGAGGGCCTGAGTCAGTGTTTTAGCAGATGAGTAACAGAGGAAAGGGCGTATCTTTGTGATATTGCGGAGGAAAAAGCGACAAGTTTTAGAAATGTTTTGAATGTGAGAGGAGAATGTGAGAGAGGAATCGAGTGTGACCCCTAGGCAGCATGCTTCGGCTACTGGGTGAATGATCGTATTTCCAACAGTAATGTGGAAGGAGGTAGTAGGGCCATGTTTGGGAGGAAGTATAAGGAGCTATGTTTTTGCCATGTTACGTTTCAGTCGGCGGGTGGCCATCCAGGATGATATTCCAGAGAGACATTCAGAAACTTTGGTCTGTATAGCAGGTGTAAGGTCAGGGGTTTAAAAGTACATTTGTGTGTCATCGGCATAGAGGTGATATTTAAACCCAAAAGATGTGATTAGGTCACCGAGAGAGAGTGTGTGCACAGAAAAGAGAAGGGGTCCCAGGAGAGAGCCCTGGGGTAACCCCCCCAGAGAGATCGATAGAGCAGGAGGAGGTGTTAGCAAAAGAGACACTGAAAGTACGATGGGAGAGGTAAGAGGAGATCCAGGATAGAGCTTTGTTCCGAATACCAAGAGTATGGAGAATGTGGAGGAGAAGAGGGTGGTCCACGGTGTCAAATGCTGCAGAGAGGTCGAGTAATATGAGCAGAGTGTAATGACCTCTGTCTTTGGCAGCATGGAGGTCATCAGTTATTTTAGTGAGGGCTGTTTCAGTAGAGTGAGCAGTGCGGAAGCCAGATTGTAGAGGGTTTAGAAGAGAATAGGTGTTGAGAAAGTGTAGCAATCGAGAGAATACAAGACGTTCAAGGAGTTTGGAGGCAAAAGGCAGGAGGGAGACAGGTCGATAGTTAGAAGGACATGTAGGGTCAAGCTTGCTGTTTTTGAGCAATGGTATCATGGTTGCATGCTTGAAGGAGGATGGAAAAGTACCAGAGTAGAGGGAAGAGTTAAAGATCTGTGTGAGCATAGGGATTATAGATGGAGCAAGAGGTTAAATGAGATGGGAAGGAATGGTATCAAGAGGGCAGGTGGAAGAGGGAGAAGAGGAGATCAGCAGTGACACATCCTCCTCCGAGATAGCAGAAAAAGAGTCAAGGCAGGAGGAGAGTTAGGAAGTGGTGTGTGATGGGAGGAGGCAACAGATGGGATGTTCTGATGTATGGATTCCACCTTTTCCTTAAAAAAGTCAGCAAAGTCCTGAGGTGAGATGGAGGAAGAAGAGGAGGCAGCCAAGGCTGGTCTGAGTAGAGAGTCAAAGATAGAAAAGAGTCGACGTGGGTTAGACTTGTGTGGGTTGATTAGTGATGAAAAGTAGGTTTGTTTAACCTGAGAGAGGGCAGAGTTGAAACAGGACAGCATAAATTTGTAGTGAAAGAAGTCTACGAGCTTATGAGATTTCCTCCAGAAGCGTTCAGAGGAGCGAGTGGAGGAACGCAGCATGCGTGTGTTAGAATTTAGCCAGGGTCTGGGGTTAGAAGGGCGAGGACGGTAGAGAGAAAGCTGGGCATGTAGATCAAGAGAGGAGGATAAGACAGAGTTGTAGTTCCTGACCAGGTTGTCAGGGTCTGAAGTAGAACTGAGAGAGGAGAGGGAGGAGCGTAAAGTGGAGATGAAGGCCCTGAGAGAAGTCTTGCGGGATCCAATTGCAGAACTGCAGATGCAGGTTGCTGAGCTCACGGTACAGCTCTCCAAAAAGGAAGAGAGCGAGGAGGTGTTCTTCCGTCAAGTGGCTGACCATACAATGCGATAGGAGACTGAGATGGCTGATGCCCGCAAGCTGCTGGACCACACAGACAATGAGACAAACCAGCTACAACGGGAGCTTGTCAAGGTTCAGGAGGAGCTCGAGGCCCTGAAGACTGAGTGGGACACTATGTTGGACCCCATGCTGCCCAGCAGGAGGCTCCTAGTACAAAGAAGACCATTGAAAAGGAGTCCGTGGAAAAGAGGATGGTAGAGTTAAAATGGAGTGAGGCTCTGCGGAACAGGAATGCACAAGTGTCTCCACTACAGGAAAAGGCATTGGTCGGGGCCGAGTGTCTGGATGACACAGAAACCAATGTCCATGAAGACAATGGTATTAAGGAGACTCTGAGAACAAGAGGAAAAAGATGGATGTCAGATATCTATGACAAAGAGGCTGGTGCACGGGAATGGTGGGACATTGTACACACGGTGGCGTTAGCTGTGTAGTGAATCTCTGCAGAGGCGGCGAGACTTGCAGAGGTGAAGCCGGAGCGGCGGTACAAGCAGCAGTACTAATATTCGGGCTGTTACATCACAGACACCCTGCTCTGAGACCGGCTGTCAGGACATAGACAGACATTTTCCACAAACGCCTGCATGTTGTAAGTAGGATTCTCCTCCACTACCCCGAGATCAGACAGGATCAGGCACTTTCAGGGTAGTATGGCCGTAGGTGGGGATTGCTGTCTCATGATATCCTTTCATTCTTAAATTCATGAACCAATATCTTGCGCCATGAATTCACAGAGACTGAGAAAATGACAGGTGCACTCTAGACGGAATTCTTTAAGTCAGAATTCTATTTTGGAATGTTGCATTGTGTTGTACTTTCTGAGGAAAAAACTATATATTTCTTTGCCTCAGCGGGAAAAAGTAGCAAGAAATGAAACATTTTCTTTTGCTGAGGGATGGCAATTGAGAGGAATGCCATGTATATTTTCATTATTGAAGCGAAATATAAAAACACATACAGCACCAGGTATTCTCAGGCAGTCTCCCAACCCAGTACTAATCAAGCCTCACCCTGCTTAACTTCCGAGATCAGACCGGATCGGACCCTTTCAGGGTAGTATGGCCATAGGTGAAGATTGATGTCTCATGATATCCTTTCATTCTTAAATTCATGAAATCCTTTCATTCTTAAATTCATGAACTATATCTTGCTCCATGAATTCACAGAGACTGAGAAAATGACAAGTGCACACAAATGTACTCTAGACGGAATTCTTTAAGTCAGAATTCTATTTTGGAATGTTGCATTGTGTTGAACTTTCTGAGGAAAAAACTATATATTTCATTGCCACAGCGGGAAAAAGTAGCAAGAAATTAATCATTTTCTTTCTCAGGATAGCCCAACTGTTTTGGTACCTCTACATCCTAAAGAGGAATTTGCCACGGTCCCTGCTGCTGTCTCCTCCCCCTTTAACACTGACCCTCTACCACTTTCTTTTCACAAACCCCTTTTTTTCCAGTCCTGTTGCTAAACCTGTGGGGTTACCTCCCTCTCCTAAGAATTGCCAAGCCGTCCCACTGCCTCGTAAGGAAGAGACTGTTACGGTCCCTAGTACTGATTGCACCTCCTATTGCTCTGACTCCAAGGATATTAAGGCTCAACAAAGTATCCGGACGTTCCACCTTCTCTTACCGTGCACCCCAAAACTGGAACAACCTACCAGAGACTCTCACATCTACCACCAGTTTAATTTCTTTCAAATCTAAGGCTGTCTCACATTTTAATCTGGTCTGTAACTGTTACATACGCCTATAATATACATCTCCTCTAGCTGTGCATGCAATGAATTGTATATAATGTGTACCCTGTTCATTTATGTAACTCTACTTGTAACCATGTATTATTTGTCATTAACTATGTCCAGGACATACTTGAAAACAAGAGGTAATTCTCAATGTATTACTTCCTGGTAAAACATTTTATAAATAAATAAATAAATAACCCCTGCCAGTCAGTCCTGTGAGGTTCCCGTTGTGTATACTTGCATTTCCCAAGCCAAACTTATTTCTCTAGCATCTGAGAATGAGCTCCTTCTACCCTCACTTTCTAAGTCAGAATTTCTAAGCTCTGTCTGCGAGGTTATTTCTGTCTTAACCCCTGCTAGTCAGGCCTATGAGTCCCCCACTGTAAATCCCTGCATTCCGCAAGCTAATGTGTCACCCCGAGTTTCAGAGAATGAATCCGGTTTGCCCTCTCTTTCTAAGTCAGATTTCAATATCTCTGATTCCCCTGAATTACCTGCTTTAACCCTTCTCAATCCTTGAGCCTGACAGCAGACGTGGTATATACTGTAATGCCTCCCCTAAAGTTCAATTTGCTGAGCCCTTAGACATGCATTGCTGTAAATCCCCCTGGCTCAGCTAAAGTTCCCGCTGCCGCGGCTCCTGAAACTTTTGCTAAAATACTGGCCCCAGTTAAGAGTATTGTGATGGATTGGATAAAATGCCTATTTCTTCATCTGTAATACTTTGCTATGATTCCTTACTCAAAATGGCTACCACAGCTACCCCTCCCTTCAAGTAAGGAAGATGGCACCGAGGAATTCCCCTCAAATGCTGATGTGTCCAAG
>WSYH01000736.1:89093-169186 GCA_036426205.1 Ascaphus truei | reverse complement strand
TCAAACCCACCTTAGCAAACTTGACACCCTCTACAATTCAATTTGTCGTTTTGTTCTCCAATGCAACTACAACACACATCACTGCGAAATGCTCAAAGAACTAGATTGGTCATCACTAGAGTCTAGGCGCAAAGTTCACCTTTCCTGTCTTGCCTTTAAATTCTTTATGGGCAAGCTACCCAGCTATCTGAACAAGCTCCTTATCCCTACCACATGCAGCACTTATCACCTGAGATCAGACTCCAAAAGACTGTTCATGGTCCCAAGGCTCAACAAAGTATCCGGCCGTTCCTCCTTCTCTTACCGTGCACCCCAAAACTGGAACAACTGGAACAACCTACCAGAGACTCTCACATCCACCACCAGTGCATGCAATGTCTTGTATATAATGTATACCCTGTTCATTTATGTAACTGTATTTGTAACCATGTATTATTTGTCTTAACTCTGTGCCCAGGACATACTTGAAAACGAGAGGTAACTCTCAATGTATTACTTCCTGGTAAAATATTTTATAAATAAATAAATAAATGGGTAATGAATTCCACATTTTAACTGCCCTTTCTGTAAAGAACCCTTTCCTTTGCTGCTGGTGAAATCTCCTTTCCTCCAACCTTAAGGGATGGCCACGAGTCCTTAGTACTGCCCGTGGGATGAATAGTTCTTTTGAAAGCTCCTTGTTGTCCCTGAATATATTTGTATATAGTTATCATATCCCCTCTTAGACACCTCTTTTCTAATGTAAATAAATCTAATTTAGCTAGCCTCTCCTCATTACTTAGATTGTCCATCCCCTTTATTAATGTGGTGGCTCTTCTCTGCACTCTCTCTAGTTCCATAATGTCTTTTCTTAGGATTGGTGCCCAAAATTGTACTCCATATTCAAGGTGTGGTCTTACTAATGCTTTGTAAAGGGGCATAATTATGTTTACTTCCCTTCCATCCATTGCCCGTTTGATGCAAGATAAGATCTTGTTTGCCTTTGCAGCTACTGCATGACAATGGGCACTATTGCTAAGCCTGCTGTCTACAAGCACTCCTAAATCCTTCTCCGTCAAGGATTCCCCCAATATATCTCCATTTAATTTGTAAGTCGCCTTTTTATTCTTGCATCCCAAATGCATAACCGTACATTTATCTGTATTAAACCTCATCTGTCATTTACCTGTCCACGTTTCCAGTCTCTCCAAGTCCTTCTGAAGAGAAATTACATCCTGCTCTGATTCTATTACCTTACACAATTTAGTATCATCAGCAAAGATGGAGACTTTGCTCTCGATCCCAACCTCAAGGTCATTAATAAACAAGTTAAAAAGCAGGGGTCCCAGTACCGATCCCTGAGGTACTCCACTCACGACTTTAGCCCAACTTGAAAAAGTTCCATTTATGACAACCCTCTGTTGTCTGTCCTTTAACCAGTTTTCAATCCAGGTGCATATATTATTACTGAGTCCAATTTTCTTTATTTTGTACACCAACCTCTTGTGTGAAACCGTATCAAAAGCCTTTGCAAAATCTAAGTAGACCACATCAACTGCATTACCCTGGTCTAAATTCCTACTTATCTCATCAAAGAAACAAATAAGGTTAGTTTGGCAAGATCTATCCTTCATAAATCCATGCTGACTATTACTAATAATTTTGTTTTCCATTAGGTATTCCTGAATATTATCCCTTATTAAACCTTCAAGTAGTTTCCCCACTATTGAAGTCAGGCTTACAGGTCTGTAATTCCCCGCTTGTGATCTAGCTCCCTTTTTAAATATAGGCACCACATCTGCTTTACGCCAATCTTGTGGTACTGAGCCTGTGGAAATGGAGTCCTTGAATATGAAATATAATGGTTTGGCTATTACTGAGCTTAACTCCTTGAGAACTCTTGGATGTATGCCATCGGGGCCAGGTGCCTTATTTACTTTTTTCAAGTCGCTTATGAACTTCTTCCTCAGTTAACCAATTGTTCATTAATATGGAGGTTGCTGCTTCCTCCTGCGGCACTACTATTGAACTTGATTCTTCCCTGGTAAACACAGAGGCAAAGAATTTGTTTAATACCTCAGCTTTTTCCTTATCTCCAATAATCTGCCTACCCTTCTCACACTGAAAGGGTCCTATATTTTCTTTTCTCATTTTTTTGTTATTAAGGTACTTAAAGAACTTCTTAGGGTTGACCTTACTTTCTATTGCAATCCTTTTTTCATTATCCATTTTTGCTAATTTGATTGCCCTTTTGCAATTTTTTGTTACATTCCTTATAATTTTGATACGATGTCTCCGTCCCTTCTGACTTAAAGAATCTAAATGCCTTCCTCTTCTTGTCCATTTCCTCCCCTACCTGTTTATTTAGCCACATTGGTTTTGACTTATTTCTTTTATACTTATTACCCAGGGGTATACACTGATAAGTGTGCTTTTCAAACAATATTTTAAAGACTGCCAATTTATCTTCTACATTTTTCCCTGCAAAAACATCATCCCATTGTATTACTACTAGATTAGACCTCAGTTTATTAAAATCTGCATTTCTAAAGTTTAAGGTTTTTGTTGAACCCAAGAAATCTATTTTTTGATCATTTATTTCAAAATACCATGTTATGATCACTGTTACCCAAATGTTCCAGGACTTGAATATTTGATATTACTACTACATTGTTTGATATGACCAAATCCAGTATTGCCCCTCTCCTGGTTGGTTCCTCAATAATTTGGCTCATATAATTGTCTTTAAGCACCCCCAAAAACCTGTTCCCTTTTGTTGTAATGCTAATCTCATTGCCCCGGTTTATGTCTGTATAATTAAAATCCCCCATTATGCAAACATGACCAAGTTTTGATGCTTTCTTAATTTGCAAAAGTATTTTAGCTTCCTCAATCTCACAGATATTTGATGGTTTATAGCATATTCCCACAACATTTTCTTTATACTTTTACCTCCACTGCTAATTTATATCCACAAAGTCTCTACATTTTCATCATTCCCTTCATAAACATCATCCCTTGCAATAGGTTTTAGATCCGGTTTAACATATACACATACTCCACCTCCCCTTCTATTTGTTCGATCCTTCCGAAAAAGGGAATAACCCTCTAAATTAACTGTCCAATCATGAGTTTCATCCCACCATGTTTCAGTAAGGCCTATGATATCATACTGCTCCCTTGCAGCTATTAATTCAAGCTCCTCCATTTTATCTGTCAGGCTTCTTGCATGGCCGAGTTGTCCCAATGTATAGTAGGAGACAATAGGGGAGCAAATCACCGGAGGGTGAGCTTGAGTGCTACAGTTGGGTTCTTTCTCTCTCAGTTATATACACAATGTATAGTATCAAGCTCATTTAAAATGCCATCAAGGGCAGTGTCATATGTTAGAAATTTGGTCTAGATTTATTTGCTCTCAGATTTAAATCTTATCAGACAAATGGGAGTTTGTTTCTTCTGATAGGGGTGAAATTACTGTCCCACACACAATTTTAAAAACTTCAATATGTGTACCGCATGACTGCCTCCCTGATTACATATACTGCACTATGTAAATCCTCAGGAAATAATTAGTTACTGCATTAGTTACTGTATATGGCCAAAAAAAGAGTTTGCGACAAACATGTTTAATGTACACCATTCGAGGACCAAAGTTTGATTTCATACTAAAGATTTTTGCGTCCGTCTATAAATCCTCATGTATTTCCTGGTAAAATATCTTAAAATAAATAAAACATACCTTAGTAAGAAGTTCATCTATTTTGGCAGCAAGTTTACCAATACCATATAATATGTTAGGTGTTATAACAATTTTTGCAGCTGGTGTTCCCGGAACGTATGTCAGAAGTCTCACCATGTGTTTCTTCATTAGAGATCCATGACCTAATGTATAGATAAAAAAATACAAATTTTGTGAACATTTTTGGTCTGGAATGCCTGTAATACAACATATTATCATGATATCAGCAGTCAGCTCCTTGCGACCTTGGGCAAATTACTTTATCTCCCTGTACCTGAGGCACCAAAAAAAATCCCCATAGATTGTAAGCTATACGGGACAGGGACTGTGTCTGCAAAATGTCTCTGTATATCTTGTATATAACAAGAATATAGATTTATTATTTATTAGTAAAGAGCCAAAATATTCCGCAGTGGAGGTACAGAGAGTTGATAAATTACATAGTTACATAGTAGATGAGGTTGAAAAAAGACGTACGTCCATCAAGTTCAACCTATGCTAAATTTAGACAACAGATACTTTATCCTATATCTATACTTATTGATCCAGAGGAAGGCAAACAAAAAAACCCATTAAGGGGAAAAATTAATTCCTTCCTGACTCCAAGAATTGGCAATCGGATTAATCCCTGGATCAACATCCTTCCCATGTATACTTATTTGGTATATCCCTGTATACCTTTCCCATTTAAAAAGATGTCCAACCTTTTTTTGAACAAATCTATTGTATCTGCCATCACAGTCTCCATGGGTAATGAATTCCACATTTTAACTGCCCTTACTGTAAAGAACCCTTTCCTTTGATGCTGGTGAAATTTCCTTTCCTCCAACCTTAAGGGATGGCCCCGAGTCCTTTCTACTGCCGTGGGATGAATAGTTCTTTTGAAAGCTCCTTGTATTGTCCCTGAATATATTTGTATATAGTTATCATATCCCCTCTTAGACGCCTCTTTTTTAATGTAAATAAATCTAATTTAGCTAGCCTCTCCTCATAAGTTAGAATGTCCATCCCCTTCATTAATTTTGTGACCCTTCTCTGCACTCGCTCTAGTTCCATAATGTCTTTTCTTAGGATTGGTGCCCAAAATTGTACTCCATATTCAAGGTGTGGTCTTACTAATGCTTTGTAAAGGGGCATAATTATGTTTACTTCCCTTCCATCCATTGCCCGTTTGATACAAGATAAGATCTTGTTTGCCTTTGCAGCTACTGCATGACATTGGGTACTATTGCTAAGCCTGCTGTCTACAAGCACTCCTAAATCCTTCTCCATCAAGGAATCCCCCAATATATCTCCATTTAATTTGTAAGTCGCCTTTTTATTCTTGCATCCCAAATGCATAACCATACATTTATCTGTATTAAACCTCATCTGCCATTTACCTGCCCACGTTTCCAGTCTCTCCAAGTCCTTCTGAAGAGAAATTACATCCTGCTCTTATTCTATTACCTTACACAATTTAGTATCATCAGCAAAGATGGAGACTTTGCTCGCGATCCCAACCTCAAGGTCATTAATAAACAAGTTAAAAAGCAGGGGTCCCAGTACCGATCCCTGAGGTACTCCACTCACGACTTTAGCCCAACCTGAAAAAGTTCCATTTATGACAACCCTCTGTGGTCTGTCCTTTAACCAGTTTTCAATCCAGGTGCATATATTATTACTGAGTCCAATTTTCTATATTTTTTACACCAACCTCTTGTGTGAAACCGTATCAAAAGCCTTGGCAAAATCTAAGTAGACCACATCAACTGCATTACCCTTGTCTAAATTCCTACTTACCTCCTCAAAGAAACAAATAAGGTTTGTTTGGCAAGATCTATCCTTCATAAATCCACGTTGACTATTACTAATAATTTTGTTTTCCATTAGGTATTCCTGAATATTATCCCGTATTAATTAATTAATTTATTTATAAAATATTTTACCAGGAAGTAATACATTGAGAGTTACCTCTCGTTTTCAAGTATGTCCTGGGCATAAACCTTCAAGTAGTTTCCCTACTATTGAAGTCAGGCTTATAGGTCTGTAATTTCCCGGTTGTGATCTATCTCCCTTTTAGAGCCACCAAATTAATAAAGGGGATGGACAATCTAAGTGATGAGAGGCTAGCTAAATTAGATTTATTTACATTAGAAAAGAGGCGTCTAAGAGTGAATATGATAACTATAAACAAATATATTCGGGGATAATAAAAGGACCTTTCAAAAGAACTATTCATCTCACGGGCAGTACAAACGACTCGGGGCCATCCCTATATTTTGGGGGAAAGGAGATTTCAGCAGCAACAAAGGAAAGGGTTCTTTACAGTAAGGGCAGTTAAAATGTGGAATTCATTACCCATGGAGACTGTGATGGCAGATACAATAGATTCGTTTAAAAAAAGGTTTAACAGCTTTTTAGAAAGGAAAAGTATACAGGGATATACCAAATAAGTATACATGGGAAGGCTGTTGATCCAGTAATTAATCAATTTGCCAATTCTTGGAGTCAGGAAGGAATTTTTTTCCCCCTTATGAGATATCATTGGATGATATGACTGGGTTTTTTTGTTTGCCTTCCTCTGGATCAATAAGTAAGTATAAATATAGGATAAAGTATCTGTTGTCTAAATTTAGCATAGGTTGAACTTGATGGACATACGTCTTTTTTCAACCTCATCTACTATCAAACTATGTAAAGTATTTTTATGTTTTCCCTTTCTGGGCATGCCAGAGGGCAGGGATTGCTAGGAGATGTGTTTCAAGGGGGGGTTTTGCAGTGGAATTGTTGTCAGAATGTGCCTAGGTAGTTGGGGTCCGGAGTGGTCGGTTCCCCTATAAATGTACCAGGGAATCATGCCTGATTCTCGGATACATGTAGGCACATTGTCCTGGCAACTTCTACCCTTGAATATGTAACTGCGACTCACCACTAGGGTACCCTGCTTCAGCACAGCCAAGAAATGTGAATGGGACACAGGGATGAACAAGTGCCCCTGTGGCTGAGGGGATTCCTAGGTTAAGGGGGGGTAGCCCAGCTAGTGCCCAGGTGACCCAGAACCTATATTGGGTTTGTGGGTGCCCCAACCGTAAGCAAGTGTGGGGAATAAGGCAAGTAGAAATAAACTACAACACTTTTACTATTCTGTCCCCCATACCCAGAGACTTAGGAGTGTATTAAAACCATTCTTTATTAAGGTACTGTAATGTATTTGGGACTTTCGGAACCATGTCCAAACAGGCTGCCTAGGCTAACACACAGGCCCCAGTAAGTCTGCTGGACATCAGAGTTCAAAGCAGTCAGAGGATGCCAGAGGTGTGATGAGTAATTGGGAAGCGGGAAGGACTGAATTTCCCAGGTCCGGGGAACAATCGCAGTCGTCCGGGCTGCCATTTGCTCTGCCAGACCTGGTGGAGCCTATCCAAGTGGTGCAAAATTCATACAAAAACCATATGGGATACCTGGCGCTTAATAAAGTAGAAACTGTCCATACAGTGCAGTCCTTTAAATGTCCAAATGATGTTCCCAACCAAAATGACGATTGCAGTTGAATTCGTTAGTCCCCCCTAATTAAAAAAGTGGCATCCCCACATCATGAAACGCGTTAGGGGGGAGGAGTTCTAGAGGCACCGTCTGCAGAGGAGGTTCCCAGTTGTTTGAACGGCGCTCAGGTAGTGATTACTCTCCAATCCTGACCTTGGCAAAGTACCTCAATGATCCGCTACTCTCCAATCCAGACCTGGCAAGTATAAATGACTACTCTACCTTCTATACTACTGACCCGGTTTGCAAGACCAATCTATACTCTAGGCGCGCCCTCACGGTTTTGGGTTGTCGTTTATACAATTCCCTACCTCAGCCTCGCGGTCGCGTCTGGTTTGTGGTGAGCTACGGGTCACAGTATTCTCAGCCACACAAACTTTGACCCCGCTGAGGTAGGAAGAGTCCTGAGCACGCATGCCCATGTCCTGTCTAGCATTGAGGAAAAATTAGTGGCTAATGACCAACATATGCGCACCCTCCAGGAGAACTTCAGATCCCCCACTCTCTCTATACATGAGTCTTGGCCTGTTCCTAATCCTGTCACTCCTGGTGTAGTGTCTCCTGTCATGTCTGCCTCATATCCGCTTCACGAACCCCAGCTACCGACACCCAACTGCTATGGAGGGGATCCCCACGAATGCCGGGGTTTAGTCACAGCACTGGGCTGTGGGATAACCTTGCTACCATAGCCCAGCTGCCCTCCCCGCACTCTGTGGATACAACCCCTCTGCCATCCCTGCTAAGCCCTTGGTGGGGTTTTTTTTTTTTTAACTATCTTTTTATTGGTTTTTGCATGTATAACATACAGTCATAACATAATTGCCATAACAGGGTAGACAAATTCGATTCTGGACATACAACATTTAACAGACAAAGGGATGGGAAGACAACAAGACATGAACTAGAGGGGGTGGGGGGAGAGAAGGGGACGCTGAGACTCCTCTTATTCCTGTCGAGCTGATAACCGCAGTTCACGCTTTTATTTTTCTTTATAGCCATGGGTGCTGATGTACCTACTTTTTACCAAATCTATGTGGGTGGGCCTACTGTCACCTCTCCCCCGCTTGCCCACATCCCTCTCTGCGCATCAAAGGAGAACTCACTTTATCCTATTAAAGCCAAATGGTGGCATTGCTCACCCCTTCGATATCTGTCTGAGCTAGACAAGGCAGCCAGACATTTTGGAAATTTGGGCCAGTGTCATTAACCAAACTCGTTAACTTTTCCATCTGGAAATCAAACCAAATTCTGTTTCTGATTTTTTCTATTGATGGAATTGCATTCTGGTTCCATAATGCTGCGGTCTCGCACCTCATAGCCATTGCAAAATGTGCTATTAATTTGTTCCCCGTTCTTGATACTTCGTCTGTGGGTTTTCTTAATAGGAACAGCCACGGGTCTAGCTGAATTTGGAGGCTCAATATCCTCTGTAGCCATCGCGAATCTGACTCCAGACGGGTACAATTTTCGGGCAGGACCACAGCATGTGCACCAGATCTCCCTGTTCCCAGCACTGCCTCAGACAGAGTAGGGAAGAGCCTGAGACAAATTTAGCCAGTCTAACTGGAGTGAGGTACCACCTCATCAAAACTTTATATGAGTTCTCCTTCAATGTCGGAACTACTGGCCGCAGCCTTGAATATTTCTGTCCAGTCCTCGTCTTTTAGTGGTCCCTGTAAATCTGTCTCCCACTGACTCATGAATCTGGGTCTGTTTATACCGTCTTTGTCAGCACCAACCACATCTCTGTACAGAGTAGAGATCAGTCCCCGTGTGTCGGTGCCCCGCACGCAGAGCCTTTCAAAATTTGTAAACGGTGATCTCACCAAGTGTTTGTTGTAAAATGCTCGGACCTGGAGGTACCTAATAAATTCTGTGTTAGGGATGTCCTTTTCCGACTTTAATTGGTCAAATGATTTGATAGTATTTCTCCCCTCCAGGTCTTTCAATCTTCTAAACCCTAATTGTCGCCAAAGCGTGAAATTCTTACCCTCTAGCCCCGGAGCAAAATCTGTGTTGCCGTACAAAGGGGCCATTAAAGTGTGTTTTGAGGTCAATGAGCGATTACTTTTGGCCGCCTCCCAGACCGATACTGAGTTGAGCACGGAGGTCAGTGGCTCTTTTATGTCCTTTAATCTTTTTGTTGGGTACCAAATTAGATCCCTGAGCTCCAGGGGGCACACAACTCTCTCTCAAGTGCCACCCACCTTTGCAGCTCTGGGTCTCCATGCCATTGTGTAATTTGGCACAGTTGCGCCGCCTTATAATAGGACAACAAGCATGGCACTGCCAGTCCTCCAGCTTCCCTAGGTCTTTGCATAATTTTTGCTTTTATCCGTGGTTGTTTGTCCCTCCAGATAAATTTTGTTATTGAATTTTGTAACTCCTTAATCTCAGATCGCACCACGGGTATCGTAAGAGTCTGGAACAGATATAGGGGCTTATGCAGAGAGGTACGATAAGGTATAATTAGGTAGGTTTGCGCCAAAACTGTCCGCTTTCAAACAGATAGTGGCGAGAACTTGGCGGGACAATTTAAATTCGGCAAACGTGTTGCGAGAAGCGTGATCTCGCCAATGCGAAAACACGCAGGATTCCAGTAGCTGTAGCAGAGGACAGGAAGAACTGCCTATAGCTTTTGTCTAAAAAACCCGGGCTACTACACGTGCTAAAAGGTGTCTCTTGGAGGAAGAGAACATCCGCGCCTCTCTGTCTGAATTCAGAGAAGGCAATTTTACGCTTTATCGGGCTATTAAACCCTTTGACATTTTGGGATATGAACGTTACAGCCATAATTTTGTGTTGTGTGGATCGCCGTGTAAAAAGTAGAACCAGTTCCTACCCAGACTTTGTAGCACATAGTTGTACTTGCATCAGCTTTGTCGACTTCTTCTGGTCTCTGCTCCTTCTCTAAGGGAATCTGGGGTAGGGAGGGAAGGAAACAAAAGGGAAAGACAAGGAAAACAAACATCATTGACACATACACATAGAACCGTAGTGGTCCCAAAGGACCTTAGGTTCAATGCCCGGAGGTAACTCCTCCTTCCTGGACCCTCCTCCCTCCCAGTCCAGACCCATGGTACCGCTCGCCGACCATGGATTCACTGTCCCAGTGGCGCATGCCTACGGGTAGGATTGGTGGCAGTCCTTTGCCCACCTGCCGGCAGCTACTGTCATTTTTCAACAAAACTTCTCTAAAACTCTAAGATATCTAACTCTACCTTATCACTAGTGTTACTGAACTATCTTTAATGTCATGCAAAGCTAACTCACTTGAACTTAAACAACTAATTCGGAGCCTGTTATGCCTCTCCCTAGCGTGTGCTACCTAATTCCCTCCCCTCTCCCCCCCTGGCCCCTGCTTCACCCTCCTTGACCATGTCTTTTATCCTCTCCCCTCACCCTCTTGCTAACTGTCGTTGGGTGTGTAGCTCACTCTCTTGGGCTACCCTCCTCACTCCCATCATCCACTCTAGAACCTCTAAGTGGGCCACGCACTTCTCCCCTTACTCTGATCACGGGGTCTGTACTTCAACCTTTGTTCCCCCCTCCCCCCTCCTCCTTCCCCTCCTCTCTCTCGTCCACTCTCCCCTCATCTTCCCTCCCTGGCAGCGGAGTTCGCGCACCTCCACCGGGTAGTACATGACCACTTCCGGTGAACTGCCGTCGCTTCACCCGCATCATCCAGATCTCTCCGAAGCTCTGCGAGATCCCGCCTCCTGATGTGGGCTAAGTCAGAGGCCGTCCACAGGCAACGATGGGTGTAGCTGAGGGCGGGCTCGGCAGGCGTTACACTTCTTTGCGCCGAAACTGCCTCCGCCATGGTTTCTACAGCGCTTTTCCCACTTCTTCCCTGGGTGAGAGTCTCGCAGCCATTTTGGGGGTTTTTGCAAGTTGTTGGCTCCCTGTGCTGGGTTTCATTTCCACCCCGATTAGAGCATCGGATCGTCTGGCAGGGGGTGTGTCGGCAGACATAGCATCACAGGAAAGGCAATTTCTCCAACTTTAATACAGCCATTAACCTATAACTTCAGGTAAAGATCCAGTGCGGCTGTCCCTTTAAGATTTAATTGGCACTCAACCCCGCCTTCTCCTTCCTCTTTTCGGCTGGCGTGGTCACAGTCTCCCAGTCTGCTGATCTTGGAGGATGTGTCTCTGGACTCCCCGGGTAAGTAACCTTGTCTGTGATTCCCAGTTTTTTTTAGGAATGCTGCCCCCTCTGGAAGGTGTTTAAGAACGTGAGACCGGCCATTTTTCACAACCACGAGGGCGAATGGATAGGCCTATCTGTATTGGATGTCCTTGTCCCGCAGTAGCTTTGTAATAGGCTGCAGAGTTCTCCTTCTGGCCAGGGTTATTGGGGAGATGTCCTGGAATATAGCCATATGTATTCCCTCATATAGTGCAGTTGGGGTCACCCGTATTATCTTACATATCTCCTCCTTGGTCTTATAATGGTGGAGACGGAGGATCACATCTCTTGGGGGGTTGTTGGGCAGCGGCCGAGACCTCAGGGCCCAATGGCAGATGTCCATGAGCAATTCAGCTTCTGACTTGCCCGGCATTATGGAGTTCATCCACCGGCTTATCAGATCCTCAGGGTCCAGGATCTCTTCAGGGATCCCCCTTATGCAAAACAAAACACAAAACAGCGCACAACGCTCATGGTGAAGTAAGAATGAACAATTTATATTAAAAAGTAATTCAAGGTTCTGCGCACATCAGATAAAGGTAAAACAAGCAAGTAACTGTAACTATGACAGTTGTTACCACTAAGGTATCAAGGCACAGGAGACGGCTGCAACGGATCACCCAATATCAGGAGTCTGCAGTCATATCAGGCTGTGCTCTCATCTTCCAGGTGGGAGGAGCACTCAATTCTTGGGATAATAAACAGGGAAAAAAATGGAAGCGATAATAGTGCAGACCAGATACAATAGGTGCAAACAATATCTCTCAAAAGATCACATTCACAATATATGGGTGAATGACAGACGTGTCAGAGACCCTTCTCTCTCTGACTGGAGCCCTGGTATAAAGGATGCCTTCTGATGTTACAAGTGTCAGATCAGTACATCTGATGGGCTAAGGACATCCGTGCATTGGAGTGTACCTCCCGAGGATGTAAAAAAGAGAGAGCACACAATGGTGTAGTGCATAAGGGTATATTATGGCATAAATACACACAGGTATTACACTCACATTTGCACAGTAGTTACAATCATTGGAGAGAGCCATAGGTGACTCGTGGGGGGATGCCGCTCATACAGTCACGGTGATCCTTCCGCATACGTCACGTCCGGTGACGTCACTTCCTGTGACTTAGCTGTCAGGACGGAAGATTCTGTCTCCCGCTGTAGTCTCTCTGGACCGTTTGCCAGCACCTCCTTACGTCAGCTCATCAATCGGCTCCCAAGACATTGTCCTCCACAATTGTTTAGGATAGATTCTACGCGTTTCGTAGCTGCTTGCCACTTTGTCAGGAATCATGGATGTTAACCCAGTGGTCTCTCCTATATATAGTGTAGACAATTGAAACTATTGGCTAATCTAATGAGCACAATATGCTTACTACAGTATGCAGATGGATGTGATATACATAATATAATAAGTGTATAAATATAAACATATAAAAATAGACAGTCTTAAAAAACTACAATATTACTAAAACCCTAATCTACATATGAAATTATTAACTATATAATATATTATTAAAAAATTACGCAAAGATGCAAAAGTTTCAAGGATAACTAAGAGGAGGGATAATAAAAAGCACCAATCATAATGAAATATTAAATATACATAAAAAATATAGTATAAATAAATGAAAAAAAAATTGTAATTTTTTTTCCATATAGATGAAAACAGAAGGTAAGAACAACAGATAAAAACAGAACATCTTCATATTAAAAATGCACCAATGTCTATGTCCAAATTTAGACCTTTTGGATGGAGGGTTTGCATCTTGTGGATCCAAAAGTCTCTCTTTTGCTAAATTATTCAGTTGTTCCCACTCTCCAACGGGAACATGTTCTAACCTTTAAAAATTAGAGTTTTAGGATCCGAATTATGGTACATACTAAAATGTTAGAGACATTGTGCGTTAAAACATTTTTTTAAATATTTAGGCAGATGTTCTAAAATTCGTACTTCAGAGCTCTTGAGGTCCGTCCTATGTATTGGAGGCACACAGGGTACTCCAAAACGTAGATCACGTATTCCATTTTGCAATTGATATAATTTCTATTTTGAATACTTCTCGGTGACATTGATTTAAAACTGATTTTATCTTTATCTTATGGGTACATGCCTTGCATGTATAGCAACATAAAAACCCACAGGTTTTGCTAGCCATGATGAGTGCCCTCAATCTTTTCTTAAAAGTTGTAGGTGCTAGTTTACTTTTAATATTCGGAACCTTTCTAAAAATGACATTTGGTTTCATAGGTATATGATCTCTTAATACAGTATCATTCTGTAGGATATGCCAGTGCTTTGATATTATTTTTTTGATTTGGGGTGCTTCCCTATTATACTGTGTTAAAAATGCCATATTAAAATTCATTTTCTGACTTGTATCCATATTCTCATTCTTTGGGCCCAATATATCTTTTCTTTCTATAGTGTCCACTCGTTTTATTGCTTTTTCTATGGTGTGGGGATTATAATTTCTCTCTTTAAATTTATTTATTAAAACTTGTGATTGTTCATGGTATACTTGTTCTTCAGTGCAGTTTCTTTTTATTCTTCTTATCTGTCCATATGGAATATTTCGAATCCATTCGAATCCATCCGGATTGTGGCAACTACTCTCCATTATAAAATTATTACTATCTACTGTTTTAAAAAAAAGTTTTAGTTTTTAATTTAGAGCTGCTATCTTTTATATATTTTTTCACTATTGGTGAAGGATTTTTTTCACATTATTATATTTCATTTATTAATCACGTTTATTAATCACGTTTACATCACTTAATTGTTGTTTAGTCACTATTAGAAGTGCCCGGTACCATTGTTTTTGCTATATCTTCTTGTGTTCAGATTACTTGAGGCTGCATCTATATTTATTATCGTAATGGAGAATTCAAACTCCAATGTCTTCACTAGAAGACAATTAAGAAATAGGAATTTAGATTTCTCTTCATCACAAACGAATACAGTACAATTAAGTGAGAGAGAAATCTTAAACAGGGAATTTATTAAATTGGAAGCTTTATTATTTAAGGATACTAGGAAATGGTTAGATTTACTTTTTTTAGAAAAATATTTAGCAAACAATATCATCCCACAGGGGTTAAGGATTAAGAAAAAAACATCTTTTGATTTAGATGATGTGTTATTTATGAGTTCATGGGAGAATATCCTAGGATCATGCATCACAGGAACTCATGAAACTTATAATTTCACAGCACCAAAAGAAATTAACCCTTTAAGATAAAGAAGTGAATTCCAAAAAGGATACAATTGAACCTCTAATGAATCATCCTGTATTCAAAGAGAATGATAATACATTGCAAAAAAGATCAGAGAACCTTGAAACACATTTGGTAACTACTAAGCAGAGTAAATATAAAAGGGATGAAGATGATTATGCAACAGGGAATAAAAAGAACTGGAATTTAAAAAAAACCCTGATAGAATACATCACCCTGAACCACAGAATTAATTTAATTCAAAGAGAGAGAGTACGAATTCAAATAGGGATATTAACGTTATGGCAAGCACTTCAAACGCACCCATTATAGGACATTCACATTTACATACCAAATATCAAAAAACACTCAGAAAGAGATATGACATATCTCAAAATAAAGAGAGAGAACAGAGGTATGTGAAAGATATTAAACAAAAGAAAGACAGGATTCAGGAACCTATTCAGGAAAAAGATTTTTTAGGAGTAGGGAGGTCCACAGATTTGTGGGCAATACGGAATCGTTTCTCCCTCTCTCTTAGAAATAGAGGATTGCCCTATAGAGAAGAAAAAAAGATTAGAGGAAAAAGAGAAGGAGGAAGAGGAAGACGACGAGACTTATTAGACCAACACGCTAAATGTAAAAATATTTTTAATTTAAGTAAAGTGATTTTAAATGAGTTTCAACAGAAGGTTATTACCAAGGGGTTAACATTTGCATCTACTATTGGTCCGAATAATTTTAAACTTTTTATTGATGCTAATTTATTTATTAGGAAACTCACCGTACAAAGACATTTTTTGAATCAAACAATTTTACATAGAGATACAACAGATACTGATAAACTATTGTATGTCTTTATTTATATAGCGCCATAAATGTACATAGCGCTTCACAGTAGTAATACATATCATATAAATAACAAATAATATAAATAACAGATCATGGGAATAAGTGCTTCAGACATACTGTAAAAGTAACATTAAGGAAGGAGTCCCTGCTCCGAGGAGCTTACAATCTAATTGGTAGGTAGGGGGAACATACAGAGACAGTAGGAGGGAATTCTAGTAAATGCGTCTGCAGGGGGCCAAGCTTTATGTATCATGTGTCCATGATTATCCAGTGCTATTCATATGCTTCTTTAAGCAGATGTGTCTTAAGGTGGGTCTTAAAGGTGGATAGCGAGGGGGCTAGTCGGGTATTGAGGGAAGGGCATTCCAGAGATGTGGGGCAGAAAGTGAGAAAGGTTTAAGGTGGGAGAGAGCTTTAGATACAAAGGGGGTAGAAAGAAAACATCCTTGAGAAGAACGCAAGAGTCGGGATGGTGCATAGCGAGAAATTAGGGCTGAGATGTAAGGAGGGGCAGAAGAATGTAAAGCTTTAAAAGTGAGCAGGAGAATTGAGTGTGAGATACGTGATTTAATCGGAAGCCAGGAGAGGGATTTCAGGAGGGGAGATGCGGAGACAGATTTAGGAAAGAGTAGAGTGATTCTGGCAGCAGCGTTTAGGATAGATTGTAGGGGAGACAGGTGAGAGGTAGGAAGGCCGGACAGCAGGAGGTTGCAGTAATCGAGACGTGAGAGAATGAGGGCCTGAGTCAGAGTTTTAGCAGTTGAGTAACAGAGGAAAAGGCGTATCTTTGTGATATTGCGGAGGAAAAAGCGACAAGTTTTAGAAACGTTTTGAATATGAGAGGAGAATGAGAGAGAGGAATCAAGTGTAACCTCTAGGCAGCGTGCTTGGGCTACTGGGTGAATGATCGTATTTCCAATAGCAATGTGGAAGGAGGTAGTAGGGCCAGGTTTGGGAGGAAGTATAAGGAGCTCTGTTTTTGCCATGTTAAGTTTCAGTCGGCGGATGGCCATCCAGGATGTTATTGCAGAGAGGCATTCAGAAACTTTCGTCTGAATAGCCGGTGTAAGGTCAGGGGTTGAAAGGTAAATTTGTGTGTCGTCAGCATAGAGGTGATATTTAAACCCAAAAGATGTGATTAGGTCACCTAGAGTGAGTGTGTAAAGAGAAAAGAGAAGGGGTCCCAGGACAGAGCCCTGGGGTACCCCCACAGAGAGATCAATAGAGGAGGAGGAGGTGTTAGCAGAAGAGACACTGAAAGTACGCTGGGAGAGGTAAGAGGAGATCCAGGATAAAGCTTTGTTCCGAATGCCAAGAGTATGGAGAATGTGAAGGAGAAGAGGGTGGTCCACGGTGTCGAATGCTGCAGAGAGGTCGAGTAATATGAGCAGAGTGTAATGACCTCTGTCTTTGGCAGCATGGAGGTCGTCGATTATTTTAGTGAGGGCTGTTTCAGTAGAGTGAGCAGTGCGGAAACCAGATTGTAGAGGGTCTAGGACAGAATAGGTGTTGAGAAAGTGTAGCAATTAAGAGAATACAAGACGTTCAAGGAGTTTGGAGGCAAAAGGCAGGAGGGAGACAGGTCGATAGTTAGAAGGACAGGTAGGGTCAAGCTTGCTGTTTTTGAGTAATGGTATAACGGTTGCATGCTTGAAGGATAATGGAAAGGTACCAGAGTAGAGGGAAGAGTTAAAGATCTGTGTGAGCATAGGGAATGGGGTCAAGTGGGCAAGTGGTAGAGGGAGAAGAGGAGATCAGCAGTGACACATCCTCCTCCGAGATAGCAGAAAAGGAGTCAAGAAAGGCAGGAGGAGAGTTGGGAAGCATTGTGGGATGGGAGGAGGCAACAGATGAGATGTTCTGCCGTATGGATTCCACCTTTCCTTTAAAAAAGTCAGCAAAGTCCTGAGGTGAGATGGAGGAAGAAGAGGAGGCAGCTGAGGGTGGTCTGAGTAGAGAGTCAAAGACAGAAAAGAGACGACGTGGGTTAGACTTGTGTGTGTTGATTAGTGATGAAAAGTAGGTTAGTTTAGCCTGAGAGAGGGCAGAGTTGAAACAAGATAGCATAAATTTGTAGTGAAGGTAGTCTGCGAGAGTGTGAGATTTCCTCCAGAGGTGTTCAGAGGAACGAGTGGAGGAACGCAGCATGCGTGTGTGGTAGTTTAGCCAGGGTCTGGGGTTAGAAGGGCGAGGACGGCAGAGAGAAAGCGGGGCATGAAGATCAAGAGAGGAAGATAAGGCAGAGTTGTAGTTCCTGACCAGGTTGTCAGGGTCTGAAGCAGAACTGAGAGAGGAGAGGGAGGAGCATAGAGTGGAATCAAGAGCTGGTAGGTTAATAGAGCGCAGGTTTCTGCAAAAACGAGGGCGAGATGGAGATGGAGATGGAGAGAAGTGAGAGAGAGAAAATGAGATGAGGTGATGGTCAGAGAGAGGAAAAGGGGAAATGGAGAAATCGGAGAGAGAGAAGTTTTTAGTGAAAACCAGGTCTAGGTAGTGTCCATCCTTGTGGGTGCTGGCTGCAGTCCACTGTTGAAGGCCAAAAGAAGAGGTTAGAGAAAGAAAGCGGGAAGCCCAAGGGAGAGAGGGGTCATCAATGTGGCAATTGAAGTCCCCAAGGAGAAGAACAGGGGAGTCTGAGGAGAGAAAGAAAGAGAGCCAGGATTCAAAGTGAGAGAGAAAGGCAGAAGGGGGATGAGTAGAGGAAGGTGGGCGATAGATGACCGCCACATGGACCGGGAGAGGAGAGAAGATCTGGACAGTGTGAGCCTCAAAGGAGGAAAAAGCAAGAGATGAGGAATAGGAAAGGTTCCATAGCGGCAGAGAGAGGAGAGCAGGAGCCCCACGCCTCCACCCCTGCCATCAGGGCGCGGAGTGTGGGAGAAGGAAAGGCCACCATAAGAGAGGGCAGCTTCCAGAGCAGAGTCAGACTGAGTGAGCCAGGTCTCAGTTATAGCAAATAGGAGCAGAGAGTGAGAGAGAAAAAAGTCATGTACAGAGAGGAACTATTACCTTTAAATAAAAATAATGATAATTTTAAACACAGTATATTAAAACCAAAATCCACTTTTTATCCTAGGCATGAAAAAGGTCATTTTTTAGAAGAATTTTATCAAATGGTGATGAATGATTTTAATCTTTTAACACAGCAGCCTGCAAAATTTAAACATAATTTAACGCAAAAGGTAAGGGAAGCATTAGAGGATTTGACAGGTAATGAGAATATTATTATAAAACAAGTAGATAAGGGGGGAGGGGTTGTGATTATGGATCATAGTTTTTATGAGAGAGAAGCAAACAGAATATTAGGGGATACAGCTACTTATATAATATTGAAAGATAATCCCACTATACGATTTGCAAAAGAATTAAAGATTTTATTATTGAAAGGAAAAAAACAAGGAATTTTAAATGAAGGTGAACTTAACTATCTGTGGAGAGAAAAAGCAAAAAAATTACCTCTCTTCTATTTCCAGTGACTGCCTCCGCATTATGTATCTCTAACCGCGAGTTCATGCGGCAGCCTGCTCGTGCAGAATATACAGGCTAAAAGTGCCCCGATGGTCATTTTAAGCCTCAACTGTGTGGTGTCTGTTTAGAGAGTGCTAAACTTACATAGATGTACTGATATATGGTTACCCGCAGTAACATCCTAGCTGCGCTGCTGTTAAGGACATTCTAGACAGCAGCACATAGGGTCACTATCTGTGCTTACCTCCAGCTCACCCCCGTACAGTGTAGGTTTATGATCCTACACCATCTAGCTACAGTGCTTCCTGTAAAAGACTAAATAAACCTTACCTTCTGCTTAACCATCTACCTGCTACATACAGCTCTAGAGGTTATGCAGGACACTTACCCCTGCGCATAGCATTTCAGGGTTACCTCAGGTCATTCTGACACCATGCTATCACTCCTATATACAGAGGGGCAATATAGCTGACAGCACATACGACTCCTGTAACCACTAGATAGACCCACGTGTCTATCAGCATTACAACATATCAACACTTACCACACCTTATTAAAGGATTTACGCAGACTCTGCTACTATGTGATATGCTTCTCAGTTACCTATTTTAGCACACCCAGCAGCACACACCTATCACACAGGTCCACATCAGATCTCTGTTGCTGTTGCTGTTACCAGTGTTCCAATATAGATAATAATCTGGTATTTTAGTTACTATCTGATCCGGAGCCAACACGGCTGCTAATATCCAGGATCAACCTACCTCCAGTACGTTGTTCCAACATCTACTATTTTAATATATGTCACTAATAAAGAATATGTTTTAAATCACCCACCCATCATCAGAGTGTGAACCCGAGTGCTATATAGGGTTCTCTCTCTCCTTGTTCACTTCCAAAAATACATAAAGATCCAATCAACCCCCCCGGAAGACCTATAATATCTGGAATAGAATCTCTGACCAGTAATTTATCCCATTACATAGACTGTTATTTACAAAAATATGTTAATTCCCTTAAGTCTTATATAAAAGATACTACAGATGTGATTAATATATTAAATGACATAGAGTGGTGTGATGACTTTATTTTAGTTAAAGCAGATGTAACGTCTCTTTATACCTCAATAGTACATAGTGATGGGTTGAAAGCTTTTGAAAGAGTTCTAAGGAATGATAGTGAGATGAAAGAAGAACAAATACAATTCCTGGTGGACTCTATGACTTTTATCCTTGAAAAGAATTATTTTTGGTTTAATGATGTGTTCTACTTGCAGAAATGTGGAACCGCAATGGGGACTAGGTTCGCACCAAGTTATGCCAATTTATTTATGGGCACCTGGGAGGATGACCACATTTGGTCCAACCAGGAATTTGGTGCGAACCTAGTCTCCTGGAAGTGGTTCATAGATGATATCCTGTTCATATGGCGGGGCAGCCTAGACCAACCTGAGGCCTTTTTTGAGTATATGGGGAATAATACCTTAAACCTGAAATTCACGACACATTGGAGTAGAAAGGGACTCGAGTTTTTAGATTTATCTATCTACATAGAAGTAATAAATTAAAAAACTAAAAAAAAATTTAAACGGTAGATAGTAATAATTTTATAATGGAGAGTAGTTGCCACAATCCGGAATGGATTCGAAATATTCCATATGGACAGCTAAGAAGAATAAAAAGAAACTGCACTGAAGAACAAGTATACCATGAACAATCGCAAGTTTTAATAAATAAATTTAAAGAGAGAAATTATAATCCCCACACCATAGAAAAAGCAATAAAACGAGTGGACACTGTAGAAAGAAAATATATATTGGGCACAAGGAATGAGAATATGGATACAAGTCAGAAAATGAATTTTAATATGGCATTTTTAACACAGTATAATAGGGAAGCACCCCAAATTAAAAAAAATAATATCAAAGCACTGGCATATCCTACAGAATTATACTGTATTAAGAGATCATATACCTATGAAATGGTTTTCCCATAGTAAATAATGATTCTCTTATAATACAAAGTCATAAGTCCCCCCCTGTTAAACAGATAATGCCCAGTGGGGGCTTTGATATATTTTTTTTTTTTTTAATTTTGTGGGTGTCGTTTCCCCTATTTTATACTGTGTTAAAAAAAATGCCAATAAATTAAATTCATTTTCGTGACTTGTAAATCCATTATTCTTCATTCCCTCCCTTGTTTGCCCCCAAATTAAAAATATAATTTTTTTTTTTTTTCCTTTTTTTCTAACAGTGGTCCCACTGTCGTTGTTTTTATCTTTTCTATGGTGTTGGGGATTATAATTTTTTTTCCCTCCTCTTTTAAAATTTATTTATAACACTTGTCCGATTGGGTTTTTCATGGTATAACTTTGTGGTTCTTCATTTCAGTTTTTTTTTTTTTTTCCTTTTTATTCCCTTTCTTGAGCTTGTCCCCCCATATGGAAATATTTTCGATCCCATTCCGATTTGGTGGCAACTACTCCTCCGCATTATAAAATTATTACTATCCTAACCGTTTTAAATTTTTTTGTTTTTTTTTTTTAAATTTATTTTACTTTCATGTTAGACATTAGAAATAATCTAAACCTAACTCGAGTCCCCTTTTCCCCTACCTTCTCCCCAATGTGTCCCGGAAAATTTCAGTTTAAGGTTAGTATTTCCCCCCTATAATACTCAAAAGCCCCCTCGGTTTTGGGTCTAGGCTGTGCCCCCCCGCCTAATGAAAACAGGATTTAGTCTCTTATTAACCCCTTTCCCAGGAGACTAAGGCTTTTTCGGCCACCAAATTCCCTGGTTGGAACCCAAATGTTTTTGGGTTTCCATCCCTCCCCCCAAGGTGCCCGTAAACAAATTTTTGCAAACTTGGTGCGACCCTAGTTCCCCATTGGCGCGTGTTTTTTTCCACTTTCTGCACAACGTCTAAGAACACATCATTTAAACCAAAATAAATTTTCCTTTTTCAGAATAAAAAGGTCCAAATAGATGCCGCCCACCAGGAATTGTTTTTTGCTGTTCTTCTTTCATTTTTGTCATCTCTAATCCATTTTTCCTATACTTCTTTTCAAAGCTTTTCAAACCCATACACTAAAATGTTACCTTTATTTGGAAGGTATAAAGAGCACGTTACAGACTCTGGCTTTAAATAAAACTAAGAAAGTCGAATCAACCAAGAACCACCTTCTAATGTCCCCAACTATAATTATATTTAATCACATCTTGTAGTATCCTTTATATAAACTTAAAAGGGGAATTTAAACATATTTTTTTTGTAAAATAACATCCTTATGGTATGGATAAATTAATGGGTCAGGAGATTCTCTTTCCAAATAATAATAGGTTTCTTTTTCCGGGGGCCTTTCCGGGGGGGGTTTTTTTTTGAAAATTGGGGAAATCTGTTTATTAAATATTTTTTTTGGAAGTGACAAGGGAGAGAGAAACCGCCTATTAATTAGCAACTCGGGTTTCAACACCTTTCTGATGAATGGGTGGGGTGTTGGATTTTAAAACATATTCTTTTTTTTTATTAGTGGGGGGAACAATATATTAAAAAAATAGTAGATGTTTTTGGAAACAAGACCGCGAAACTGGAGGTAGGTTTTTATTTTTTTCTTCTGAATCCTGGAATTTAATTTAGCACAGCGTGGGTTTTTGGCTGTCCCCGGCTCGATGTACAAAAACCAGAAATTATAAACCTATATTGGGAAAAAAACAACTGGTACAACACACAGAGATGCCTGATTGTTTGCAAACCCTGTGGGTTTGCTAGTTGTTTTGGCTCTCTTGCTGGGTGGTGCTAAAATCGGCACTGAAGAAATGACATAATCAACATAGTAGCAAAAAAAACGAGTCTTCCCCCCCGTAATTCCTTTAATAAGGTGGTAACAGCATGTGGGATTATGGTTAAATGCTTTGGCTTAGACACTGGGGAACAATTATAATATGTGGTATTTATCATGAGTTTTCCGTCAAAAATTTTGGGAGCCTGTCCAGCTATAATTGGCCCCTCTGTTTAAATAGAAGGAGTTGTACTCCTAGCTGAATGTCATAAATGACTCGTGAGGGCTAAACCTGAAATGGCTAAAATAATGCTGGCAAGGGAGTAAATTTCCCTGCCCAATAACTCTAGAGCCTTGGTAACGATACAGGGTAAGATGGTTTTTCATAAACCGAAGGTAAGGGTTTTTTCTATTCGTCCCCCCCTTTTACAAGGAAATGCCCGCTTGTAGGCCTAGATGGTTGGGGGGGTATGACACAATAAACCCTAAAATCAGAAGGGTGAGCCCTGGAGGGTAAGCACAGATATGCGACCTATGTGTGACTGTTAGTAAAATGTCATTAAACAGCAGACGCAGCTAGGAGTTGTACTGGGGGGGGTGACAACCATATATCAGTACATCTAATGTTAAGTTTTAGCACTCTTTCTCCAAACAGACACCACACAAGTTGTAAAGTGCTTAAAAGGCCCATCGGGGCAACTTTTTAGCCTGTTATATTCCTGCACGAGCAGGCTGCCGCAATGAGAAAACCCGCGCGGTTAGAGATACATAATGACGGAGCCAGTCCCACTGGAAATAGAAGAGAGGTAATTTTTTTTTTGGCTTTTTCCTCCTGCGTCCACACGAGAGTTAAAGTTTTTTCCTTCATTTTTAAAAATTCCCTTGTGTCTTTGTTTTCCTTTTTTTCAAATAATAAAATCTTTAAATTTCTTTTTTTGCAATCGTTACAATAAAGTGGGGATTATAATCTTTCATCTTATATGAAGTAAGCTGTATCCCTATATTTCCCCCCTTTTGTTGCTTCTCTCTCATAAAAAACTAATGAATTCCATAATCACAACCCCTACACACCTACACTCTTTTTTATTTGATATAATAATTCTCAAAATTACCCTGTCAAAAATCCTAAATGCTTCCCTTACCTTTTGGCGTTAAATATGTTTATTCATTTTGTTTAGGCCGGCACCTGTGTTTTTTAAAGATTAAAATCATTCATCACCAGTTTTGATAAATTCTTCTAAAACAATGAAAAACTTGTTTAATGCCTGGACAACAAAGTGGATTTTTGGTTTAATATACTGTGGGTTTAAAATCATCATTATTTTTGTTTAAAGGTAAATAGTTCCTCTCTGTACAATGACTTTTTTTCTCTCCCACTCCTTCTGCTTCCTCATTGCTATAACCTGAAACCTGGCCCTCAACTCAGTCTGAATCCTGCATCTGAACTGCCCTCCTTATGCTTTGGGTGGGCCTTCCTTCCTCCAACAACTACCTCCCCCGCGCCCCTGATGCAGGGGGTGGAGGGCGTGGGGGCTCCTCTCCTTCGCTCTTCTCCTTGGGACCCCGCTTTAAAATGGAAACCCTTTTTTTTCCTATTCCCCAATCCCTCTTTCCTTTTTTCCTTCCTTTTTTAGGCCCCTTCACAACTTTTCCCATCCCTTTCCTCTCCCTCTCCCGTCCATGGTGGGGCGTCCCCATCTTCCGCCCCACCTTCCTTACTCATCCGCCCTTTCTTGGCCCCCTTTCCCTCTCTTCCACTTTGAATCCCTGGCCTTCTCTTTTTTTTCTTCCTCTCCTCCGACTCCCCCCTGTTTCCCTTTCGTACCCCTTTGGCGGGGACACTTCCAATTGCCACCAGTGATGAACCCCCTCCGCTTCCCTTTGGGCTTCCCCCGCTTTTTCTTCTCCTTAACCCTCTCTTTGTCTTCTTTTTTTTTGGTGGCCTTCAACAGTGGGGGCTGTGCCCAAGCCAGCAAAAACCCCACAATGAAACAATGGAACACACTAACCTAGACCCTTTGTTTTTTCCCCACCAATTCACTAAAAAACTTTTTCTCTTCTCTTCCGATTTTCTCCATTTTCCCCTGTTTTTCCCCCCTCTCTTCTGGAACCATACACCCTCATCTTTCAAATTTCTCCTTCTCCCACTTCTCCTCCATCTCCAGCTCCAATCTCGCCCCAGTTTTTGGCCGAAAACCTGCCCGCTTATTACCCTACCAGCTCTTGAAATTTCCACTCTTTGCTTCCTCCCTCTCCTCTCCCTTCAGTTTTTTTCCTGGCCTTCAGACACCCTGGACACCCTGGGTTCAGGAAAACAACAAAAACTTCGCCTTATCCTCCCTCTGCTTATCTTCATATGGCCCCGCTTTTTTTATCCTCTGGCCGTCCGCGCCCTTTTCTTAACGCCCAGACCCCCTGGCTAAACTTTACAACCACACACGCATTGCTGGCTTTTTTTCTTTTTTTTTTCCCTCCAAACTTCGTTCCTTCTGAAACCACCTCCTTGAGAAATTTCCTCCCACACTCTCCGCAAGGAACTAACCTTCACTACAAATTTTTAGCTATCTTGTTTTTTCAACTCTGCCCCTCTCCCCAGGCTAACTAACCTACTTTTGTTTTCATCACGAATCAACACACACCAATCTTAACCCCACGTCCCCCAGTCTCCCTTTTTCTGTCTTTGGACCTCTCTTACTCCAGACCACCCCTCAGCCCTCGCCCTTCCCTTTTCTTTTCCCTCCATCTCTCGCGCCTCTCAGGACTTTTTGGCGTTGACTTTTTTTTAAAGAAATGGTGGGAATCCATACGGCAAAGAAAAAATAAGTTCATCCTGTTTTTTTTATGCCATCCCTCATCCTACCGACCACACCACCACAGCCCCCCCCCCCCATCCCCCCATTCCCCCTTTCACCACTTCTCCCCCTGCCTTTTTTCCTTGACTTCCCTGTTTTGCTTTTCCTGCCTATCCCCTCCCGGAAGGAGGATGTTTTGTTCCAAACTGCCTTGATTTTCTCCTCCTTCTCCCCTCTAACCCCAACCTTTTGCCCACTTGAACCCCAAATTTCCCGTAAATGCCTTTTTTCCACACAGAAAATTCTTTTAACTTCCTTTCCCCTCTTACTCCTGGTCACACCCTTTTCATTTATCCTTTCAAGGCATGCAAAACCGTGTGTTTATACCATTTACTCAAAAACCAGCAAGCTTTTTGAACCCTACCTGGTTCCCCGCTTCTAACCGTTATCGACTGTTTCCACCCCTCCCCTCCCTGCCTTTTTTTCCTCCCCAAACTCCTTGAAACCGGTCTGGTTTTTTCAAAAAAAAAAAAAACAATTTTCCCTCTTAATTGCTTACACTATTTCTTTCCCTCCAACACCTATTCTTGCCTGAGAAACCCTCTACAATCTGGTTTCCGCCTTCTCCACTTCTACGAAAACAAACCAGCCCCTCCCCAACTAAATCTAATCGACCGACCCTTTTTCCAGCTTTGCCCAGAAACAAGAGGTACCCCAATTACACTCCTGCTAATAATTTACTTCCGACCCGCATCTGCGCCATTCGACCACCGTGGGAAACCAACCCCTCCTTCTCCCTTTCCCAATTCTCCTACTCTTGGCGTCCGAACAACACTATTTTATCCTGAAAAAAAAATCTCCGCCTTTACCCCTCTCCCCAGCGTAACTTTTTTCCAATTGGGGGTCCCCTTCTTCTTGGGCTAACACCTCCTCCATCTCTTAAATTATGATCCTTCTCTGTGGGGGTAAAAACCCCAGGGCCCCTCTGTCCCCCTGGGAACCCCTTTTTCTCTTTTTTTCCCTCCTTTCCCCCACCCAACATCTTAGGTGGGACCTAATTCTAATCCACATCCCTTTTGGTTTTTTTTAAATTCTCCACCACCTTCTATGATGACGACAAACCACACAAAGTTTTAACCTTTTCAACCCCTGAACCGCCCTTACAACCACCGGGCTTTATTCAACCGGAAAGTTTTTTTCCTCTTGAATGCCTCCTCTGCAATAACAATCCCTGGAAAATGGCCATCCGCCGACTGAAAACTTAAAACATGAGGCAAAAAACAGAACCTCCTTATACTTTCCTCCCAACACCTGGCCCACTGTACCTGCCTCCCGCTTCCACATGCTATTTGGAAATACACGATTCATTCACCCAGTCCCAAGCCAACCTGGCCCTCGAGTTTAACACTGTTGATTCCTCTTTCCCTCCCTCATTTCTCCCTCTTCATAATTCACAACCGTTTCCTTAAAACTTTTGTCCCCCGCGCTCTTTTTTTTTCCCTCCCAATAATCACAAAGATTTACTCCTTTTTTTCCCCTCCCTTTTAGCTCACTGCTTTTTAAAAAAACTCCTGACTCCATGCCCCCCCCTCAATTTCTCTCACGTCCCTCGAATTACTTTACCTGCCAACCCTCCTGCTGTTGTTTCCGGCCCCCACTTCCTCCCTTCCGCACCTTTTTTTCTTCCCCCCCCTTACATCCCCTATCCTAAAACGCTGCTTGCCAGAAATTCAACTCTAACTTCCTTTTTTCCAATCTTGTCTTCCGCGCATCTCCCCCCTCCGAACCCCCTCTCCTGGGGCCTTTCCCGAAGTTAAATCACTTATCTCACACTCCACTCAAAATTCTCCCCCTTTGCCTTTCACGATTTTAAAGCCCTTTACATCTTGTCTGCCCCCCCTTCCTTACACTACCTCAGCCCCCTATTTTCCCCTTTTCTCGCTATGTTGCAAAAACCTCCCCGACTCTTTTTGGGGGCGTTCCTTTTCTCAAGAAACAATGTTTTTCTTTTCCCTAACCCCCCCTTTTCTGGTGAACTCACAACTCTCCCCTCTCCCACCTTTTAAAAAAACCTTTTTTTTCCTCCACTTTTCTGCCCCCCACAATCTCTGGAATCCTTCCCCTTCAATACCCGACTTCGCCCCCTCGCTATCACCCCTTTTTAAAGAACCCCCACCTTATAACCCAATCCTGGGCTTAAAAAGCACATTGAAATATCCAAACTGTGAAATATCCATGGCCACCAATTGATTACATAAGCCCTTTTGGAGCCCCCCCTGCAGCACTTTTACTACGAAAAAGTCCCCCTCCGTAAACCGTTCTTCTGGTATGTTTTTCCCCCCCTACCTCCACATTAGATTTTGTAAATGCTCCTCGGAAGCAGGGAACCCCTCTCCTTTCCTTAATGGTTACTTTTTACAGTCATGTCTGAAGCACTTTATATTCCCCATGAATCTGTTTTATTTTTTTTTTTTTTTTAATTTATATTATTTTGTTGTTATTTTTTAATCTATATGTGATTAACTACTGTTAAGGCCCGGCCTAAAATTTACATTTTCTGGCGCTAAATATAAATAAAGAACCCCATACAATGTTTTTATTTTTTATCAGTAAAACCTGGTTGGTTAATCTCCTAAGTAAAACTTTGTTTGATTCAAAAAAATGTCTTTTGTAACGGTGAGTTTTTTTTTTCCTAATAAAATACGCCAACACTTCAATAAACAAGGTTTTTTAAAATTATTTCCGGACCAATAGTAAAAAAGAGCAATGGCAACCTGTTATCTTACCCCCTTGGTAATCCCCGCTTCTTGGTTTTGAAACCTCAGTTAAAAAAATCACTTTTTTAACTTCATTACAAAATTTTTTTACTTTTAGACGTGTTGGTCTAATAAGTTCCCTTCCGTCGTCTTTTCCCCTCTTCCTCCTTCCTCTTTTTTTTTTTTCCCCCCTCCTAATCTTTTTTTTTCTTTCTTCTAATAGGTCGCACATTTCCTCCCCTATTTTTCCTAGAGAGAGGGAAAAAACGATTTCCTATTGCCCACAAATCTGTGGACGCTCCCTAACCTCCCCGTAAAAACAACCCGCTAGCTGCCCCCTAAAAATCTTTTGTTTCCCTGAATACGGTTTTTTCCTGAATCCCGGTCCTTTCCTTTTTTTTGTTTAAAAAATTATCTTTTTTTCACATACCCTTCTGGTTTCTCCTCTCTTTTATTGAGATATTTCCCAACTATCTCCCTTTCTGAGTTGTTTTTTCCTTTTTTGCCTTTTAGTAATGTAAATGTGAAATGTACCCCCCTAATAAATGGTTGCGGTTTTTTTTGAAGTGGCTTGCCATAACTTTGAAATAATCCCTATTTGGAAATTTCGTACTTCTCCTTTCTTTGAATTTAAATTTTTAATTTCCTGTGGTTTTTTTCCAAGGCGGGTGGGAATTTGTTAAATTCTAGCCAGTCGGATCTTTTTTTTTTTAAATTCCCAGTTTTTCCTTTTTTTTATTCCCTTTTGCCTAAGTCATTCTTCAATCCCTTTTAAATTATTTTTTCTTACCTCTGCTTAGGTAAAAAGTGTCTTTTACCAAATGTGGTTTTTCAGGTTCCTCTGAAAATCCTTTTTTTTTTGCACTGTAAAAAAATTATCAATCTCCTTCTTTATGACAATAGCCAAGGAATGAACTTTTTCATTAAGAGGGTTTTTTGTTCAATGTAATCCTTTTTTTTGAATTCCACTCCTTTCTTTTCCTTTAAAGGGGTTAAATTTGCCGTTTTTTTGGGTTGCCCTTTGGTTTGGGGGAAATTTTATAATTTTTTTTTTCATGGAAGTTCCTGTGATTGCAAAATGAATCCGAGGCTATTCCTTATCCCCCCCATGAAACTCAATAAAGTAACACATCTCTAAATCAAAAGATGTTTTTTTTTCCTTAACTCCTTAACCCTTACCCCTGTTGGGGATATAATTGGGTTTTTATTTTTTTTTTGTTGCTTAAAATTATTTCTTTTTTCTAAAAAAAAAGTACACTTAACCATTTTTCCTAGTTTTACCTAAAATATAAAGCTTTCCAATTGAAATAACTTCCCCTGTTTTTAAGATTTCCTCTCTTCAACTTACTTTTGTACTGTTATCGGTTTTTTTTGTGGAATGAAGAGAACAATTCTAAATTTCCTATTTTTCTTTAATTGTCTTCTCAGTGAAGACTTTGGAAGTTTGTTTTTTTGAATGCTCCATTACGATAATAATATAGATTGGCAGCCTCACAGTAAATCCTTGAAAACACAAGAAGAATATAGCAAAAAAACCCATGGTTAACCGGAGCCCCACCTTATTTAATATTTGACTTTAAACAAACAATTATTGAATGTAACGTTGATTTAAATTAACGTGGGATTTTAATAACATGAAATATTCATAATGGGGTTGAAACAAAATCCCTTCAACCAAAAATGGACAAAAATATATCAAGATAGGCAGCTCTTAAATCAAAAAACTACAACCTTTTTTTTTTAAAACAAACCAAGTAGATGTAACATAATTTTTACTATTGGAGAAGGTAAGTTTTTTCCCACAATTCCGGATGGAATCGAAAAATGGAATTTCAAATAGTTCCATACGTCACAGATAAGAAAGAATAAAAAAAGAACCTGCAAAAACTGAAAGGAAACGCATGTCTTTTTAATTATCAGCCTGGAAAACAACATTTAGGATAGATTCTACGCGTTTCGTAGCTGCTTGCCACTTTGTCAGGAATCATGGATGTTAACCCCAGTGGTCTCTCATATATATAGTGTAGACAATTGAACTATTGGCTACTCTAATGAGCACAATATTGCTTACATACAGTAATGCAGATGGATGTGATATACATAATATAATAAGTGTATAAATATATAACATATAAAAATAGACAGTCTTAAAAACATACAAATATTACTAAAAACCCTAATCTACATATGAAATTTATTAAATATATAATATATTATTAAAAAATGACGCAAAGATGCAAAAGTTTCAAGGATATCTAAGAGGAGGATAATAAAAAGAACACTCATTAATGAAATATTAAATATACATAAAAAATATAGTATATATAAATGTAAAAAAAAATGTACATTTTTATTTCCATATAGATAAAAACAGAAGGTAAGAACAACAGATAAAAACAGAACATCTTCATATTATAAATGCACCAATGTCTATGTCCACATTTAGACCTTTTGGATGGAGGGTTTGCATCTTGTGGATCCAAAAGGTCTCTCTTTTTGCTAAATTATTCAGTCTGTTCCCACCTCTCCAATGTACGGGAATATGTTCTATACCTTTAAAAATGAGAGTTTTAGGATCCGAATTATGGTACATACTAAAATGTTTAGAGACATTGTGCGTTAAAACATTTTTTTTAATATTTAGTAGATGTTCTAAAATTCGTACTTTCAGAGCTCTTGAGGTCCGTCCTATGTATTGGAGGCCACAAGGGCACTCCAAAACATAGATCACGTATTCCGTTATGCAATTGATATAATTTTCTATTTTGAATACTTCTCCGGTGACATTTGATTTAAAACTGATTTTATCTATATCTTTATGGGTACATGCCTTGCATGTATAGCAACCATAAAAACCCACAGGTTTTGCTAGCCATGATGAAGTGCCCTCAATCTTTTTCTTAAAAGTTGTAGGTGCTAGTTTACTTTTAATATTCGGAACCTTTCTAAAAATGACATTTGGTTTCATAGGTATATGATCTCTTAATACAGTATCGTATCATTTCTGTGGATATGCAGTGTTTGATATGTATTTTTTATTTTGGGGGTGCTCAGCCTATTAGCTGTGTAAAAAATGCCATAATTAAAATTCATTTTTCTGACATATGTATCTCCATATTCTCATCCTTTTGGGCCCAATATATCTTTTCTTTCTATAGGTGTCCACTCACACCTCATCGTTTTAATGCTTTATCTATGGTGTGGGGGAATTATTCTCTTTTAAATTTATTTATTAAAACTTGTGATTGTTCATGGTAATACTTGTTCTTGCATTGCAGTTTCTTTTTATTCTTCTTATCTGTCCATATGGAATACTTTGAATCCATTCGAATCCATCCGGATTGTGGCAACTACTCTCCATTATAAATTATTAACATCTACTTTTTTAAAAAAAAGTTTTAGTTTTTAAATTTAGAGCTTGCTATCTTTATTCTATTTTTTCACTATTGGTGAAGGATTTTTTCACAATTTTATATTTCATTTATTAATCACGTTTATATAATCACGTTACACATCTAATTTGTTGTTTGTAGTCACTATTAGAAGGCCCGGTACACAGTTTTTTGCTATCTGACCGTTCTTGTTCAGGATTACTTGAGCTTGCTAATCCCTAATTTTTATCGAGAAAGGGGAGCGGACAACAAACACACGTGACGTAAGCAATTGGGCAATGGGATTAATCCTGGGGATCAAAAATCCTTCCCATGTATTACTTATTTGGATATTCCCTGGATACTTTTTCCAATTTAAAAAGATGTGTCCAACCTTTTTTTGAAACAAATCATATTGTATCTGCCATCACAGTCTTCCATGGGTAATTGAATTCCACATTTAATTGCCCTTACTGTAAAGAAACCCCTTTGAGGCTGGTGAAAATTCCTTTCATTCCAACCTAAGGGCTGGGCCCCGAGTCCTTTTTATTGGCCGTGGGATGAATAGTTCTTTGAAAGCTCCCTGTATTTGTCCCTGAATATATTGGTGTATAGTAAGTTATATTCCCCTTTTAGGACGCTCTCTTTGTTCTGTAAAAAAATCTAATTTTAGGGGCTAGCCTTCTCTATCATAAGTTAGAATTGATGTCCACTCCCCCTTCATTATTTTGTTGACCCTTCTCTTGCAAACTCGCCTCTTAGTTCATTAATGTTTTCTTGGGATGGGCCCAAAATTTGTGTCTACCATATTCAAGGTTGTGAGGGTTTACTTAAAATGCTTTTGTTAAAAGGGGGGGCATAATTATGTTTTTACTTACCTTCCATTCCATTGGCCCCGTTTTGAAGTTACAAATAAAGATCCTGTTTGGCCTTTTGCAAGCACTTGCTAGGACATTGGGGGACTATTGACCTAAAAGGCTTGCTGGTCTACAAAAAAAAGCACTTCCTTACAATCCTTCCGCCATCAGAGGAATCCCCAAATATATCTCACATTTAATTTGTAAGTGGCCTTTTTTATTTCTGCATCCCCCAAAAATGGCTAACATCAAGCATTTATTGTGATTAAACCTCTCTTGCCTCTGACATACCTGACCCAAGTTTCCAAGTCTTCCAAGTCCTTTCGGAAAGAGAAAAATAAATTTTTCTGGCTTTAGTTCTATTATACCTTAACCACCAATTTAGTATATAGCAAGAGTTGGGGACTTTGCTCATCGAATCCAACAAAACCCTTCAAGGTTTCAGTATAATAAACAAGTTTAAAAAAGAAGCGGGTCCCATTTTAACGACTCCTTGAGGCTTTACTCCACTCCCGGACTTTAGGCCCAACCTGAAAAGTTTCCATTATGACCAACCCCTCTTGTGGTCGTTTCCTTTTAAACCCAGGTTTCCAAATCCCAGGGATCTATTAATTTACTGAAGGTTCAATTTTCTATTGATTTTACACCAAAAACCCTTCTTGTGGTGAAAAAACCCGGATCAAAAAGGCCTTGGCAAAATCTAAAGTTAGAACCCCACCGTTCAAATGCATTAACCTTGTCTAAAATTTCCTTATTACCTCCCAAAAGGAAACAAAAATAAGGTTTGTTGGCAAGATCGATGCCTCATTTAAAAAAAATCCCACGTTGGACTATTTACTAAATATTTTTGTCTTCCATAGGTATTCCTGCAATATTATCCCTGTATTAATTTAAACTTAATTATTTATAACATATATTTACCCAAGGAAAGTAAAGTAATTACATTGAGAGTACCTCTGTTTCCAAATATGTGTCCTGGGCATAAAATAAACTTCAAGGTAGTTTCCCCTACTATTGAAGGTTCAGAGGCTTCATCAGGTCTTGGTAATTCCCGGTTTGGTGATCTATCTACCGTTTAGAGCAGGCCACAAAATTAATAAGGGGGATGGGACAATATAAGGTGATGAGAGGAGGGCTAGCTTTAAATTGATTATTTGACATTAGAAAAAAAAGGGGCGTCTAAGAGTGAATATGATAAAAACTATAAAACAAAATATTCGGGGTTTAAATAAAAGGAACCTTTCAAAAGAGAACTATTTTCATCTCACGGGCAGGTAACCAAAAAACCGAACTCGGGGCCATCCCATAATTTTTGGGGAAGGAGGGAGGAAAAGGAGGAAATTCAGCAGACAAAACAAAGGTAAAAAGGTGTCTTTTACCCAGTTAAGGGGGCAGTTAAAATGTGGGGAATTTTATACCCATGAAGCGGGGGGGGACTGTGATGGGCAGAGTCAATAAGATTCGTTTTAAAAAAAAAAAAAAAAAAGGTTTTATTAAACAAGCTTTTTAGGAAAAGGAAAAGTATTAACCAGGGGGATATACCCAAAATAAAGTTTAATAATGGGGAAGGTGTTGACAGTCAAAATTAATAATTTGCCCAATTTTGGAGTTTCAGGCAGGGCAAGAAATTTTTTTTCCCCACATTATGAGATATCATTTGGGATGATTATGGGGGAATGGGTTTTTTTTGTTTGCTTCTTCTGGGATCAAATAAGTAAGTGATTATAAATACGGATGTATAAGTATCTCTGTTGTTCTAAAATTTAGGAATAGGTTGAAACTTGATTTTGACACATACGTTTATTTTTCAACCTCAATCTCCTAGTTCAAATTATGTAAAAAAGTATTTATTTTATTGTTTTCTTTTGGGCATGGCCCAGAGGGGGCCGGGATTGCCAGGAGATTGTGTTTCAAGGGGGGGTGGTTTTGCAGTGGGAATGTTGTCAGGAAATGTGGGCTAGGTTAGGTTGGGGTCGGTAGACGTGGTCGGTTCCCCTAAAAATGTACCAGGGAATCATTGGCCTGATTCTTGGGATTAATGTAGGACATTGTCTGGGCAAAACTTTAACCTTGATATGTAAAAACTGGGGGACCCTCAACCCACTAGGGGAACGCTTTCAAGCACAAGCCAAAGAAATGTGACATGGGGGGGGCACCAAGGGTGGAAAAATCAGGCCCCTGTTGGGGATGAGGGGATTTCCTAAGGTATTAGGGGGGGGTAGGCCCAGGTAGTGCCCAGGTGGGAACCCAGAAAAACCTATATTGGGTTGTTTGGGGTCCCCAAAACGTAAAAGCAAAAGGTTGGGCGGAATAAGGCCAAGATATTCAAAAAAAAAAAACTTACAACTTTTTACTATTCTGTTTCCCCATAACCAAAGAGACCTAGGGAGGAGTTGATTACAAACCATTCTTATTAAGGGGATACTGTAATTGTTTTGGGGGAACTTCGGGAGACCCTGGTCCAAAAAACAGGGGCTGCTAGGGCTAAACACCAAAAACCCACGGCCCCAGTAAGTACTGCATGACATTCAAGAGCTTCAAGGGGCCAGGTCAGAAGGATTGCCAGGGGTTGATGGTAATGTGGGAAAAGGGAAGGAGGGAAAAGAATTCCCCAGGGTCCGGGGCAAAAAACAGGGGAAAAACAATCGGCAGTCGTCCGGGCTTGGCCCATTGTGCTTTTTTTGCCCAGACCTTGGTGGCGCCTATGCCAAAGGGTGGCAAAAAATTCATACAAAAAAAAAAACCATATGGATTACTGCCTTAATAAAGTAGAAACAAAAACTGTCCATTTACAGTGCGTTCTATTTAAATGTACAAATGATGTTCCAACCAAAAATGACGATTTGCAGTGGAATTCGTTTAGTCCCCCCCTAATTTAAAAAAGTTGGGGACATCCCAAATCATGAAAAAGGACGTTAGGGGGGAGGAGTTTCTAGAGGCACCCGTCTGCCCAGGAGGAGGTTTCACCAGTTGTTTTGAAAAAAACGGCGATCAGGTCGTGATTTACTCTCCCAATCCTGGACTTGGCCAAAGTACCTTCAAGAATCCGTTAACTATCTTCCAATCCAGAAACCTGGGCAAGGATAAAGGGACTTAAACTTCTACCTATCTACTACTTACTGGGAACCCGGGTTGCAAGGCCAACTATTATACTCTAGGCGCGCCCTCAACGGTTTTTTTGGGGCTTGTCGTTTATACAATGCCCTACCTGCAGGCCGGGCGGGTCTGGTTTCGGGTTTGGGTAGGTCACCAGGGTAAGATTCTCAAGCGCACAACAAAACTTTGGGACCACGCTGAGGGTTAGGAGAGGTCTGAGGCAACGAGGCCATGCCCATGTTCCTGTCCTAGGGCATTGAGGAAAAAAAATTAAGTGGCTTAATTGACCAACATATGCGCCAACCATCCATGTGAAGAAAAAAACTCTAGTAATCCCCCCACTCTCCTCTATACAGGAGTTCTTAGGCTGTTCATAAATTCCGGCCAACTCCTGGGGCTAGTGTCAATCTGTCATGTTTCTGGCCTTATCTTACAGCTTTTCACGAACAACCCCCAGATCTACGCGACACCCAAAACTGTGAGGGAGGGGATTCCCCCAGCGAACTTGCCGTGGGGTGTAGTCACAAGGCAGGGGCCTGGCTGTGGGGGAAAAACCTTGGCTTACCATAAGGCCAGGCTCGCCCTCCCCGCCCCACTCTGTGGATTTAAAACCCCTCTGGCCATCCTTGCTAAGGCCTTGGGGGGGATTTTTTTTTTTGTTAAAAATATTCTTTTTATTGGTTTTTTTGGCATGTTAAAACATTATACAGTCATACATTAAATCAAACAAGTAGGGAAGACAAATTTTGCATTCATAAGGTACCAGGGGTAAACAAATGTTTTTATTGAATTGACAAACAAATAAGAAGGGTGGGAAAAGGACCAAACGAAGACATTAAACTAAGGGGTGGTGGGGGGGAGAGAAAAGGGGAACGCGTGAGAACTTCTCTACTTATTTACGTCGAGAGCTTGATAACCGCAGTTCACGCTTTTATTTTCTTTATAGACCATGGGGTGCTGATTGTACCGTACTGTTTAACCCAAAAAAATTATGTGGGTGGGGGGCCACTACGTCCACCTCTCCCCCGTTTGCCACACAATTCCCTCCTTCTGAGCTTCAAAGGAGAACACTTATTCTATTAAAAGGCCAAAAAATGGTGGGCATTTGCTCAAACCCTTCGATATCTGTCTGACTAGACAAGGCAGGCAAGGGACATTTTTGGAAAATTTGGGCCAGTGTCATGAAAACCAAAACGTTAAACTTTCATCGGAAAATCAAAAACCACATTCTGTTTCTTGATTTTTTTCTTATTGATTGATTATTGGTCATGCTGGTTCTTCGACCCTTTCATAGCCATTCAAAAAAATGGCGGCTGCACATTGCATTAAACAATGTTTAAGTGTTCCCCGTTTCTTAACTTTTCGGTGTATTGGTTTTCTTAATAGGGAAAAAAAAAAACAGCCACGGTCTAGCTGAATTTGGAGGCGCTCCTCATATCCCTATTGGTTAGGCCATCGCGAAATATGCGACTTTCCAGGGACAGGGGTTTTTTAACAATTTTCGGGCAGGGGGGAACCACGAGCATGTGTGCACCAGAATTTCTTCTCCCTGTTTACCAGGGGCCACTGGCCTCCAGGAACCAGAAGAGTAGGGAAGAAGGCCTTAGGAAAATTTAGCCCAGTCTACAACTGGAGTGAGGTTTTACAACCTCATCAAAAAAAACTTTATATGGGTTTCTTTCTCAAATGTCGGGGTAAAAACTACTGGCGCCCCAAGGGCCTTTGAATAGCATTTTCTGGTTCCAGGTCCTCGGTCTTTAAGTGGTTTCTCCTGTAAATTAGTCTCACACTGAACTCATGAATTCTGGGGGTTTATGTTTATTACGCTTGTTTGTCAAGCCCCAACAAACACTCTCTTGTACAGAGTTAGAAGATCCAGTTCCCCGTGTTTGTCGGTGCCCCCGGGCAGGGCCAGGAGGGCTTTCAAAAAAAATTTGTAACGTGTGATTCTCACCAAAGTCGTTTGTTGTTTTAAAAATGCATGGACATGGGAGGTAACTAATAAAAAATTTCGTTGTAGGGTGTCCTTTTCCGGGGACTTAAATTGGTCAAAGATTTGATTAGTATTTCTTCCCCTCCAGTGTTATTCAATATCTCTAAAACCCTAAATTGTCGGCCAAAGGTGAAATTTCTTTACCCTTGCCACCGGGAAGGCCAAAAATCTGTGTTTGCGCGTTTTTACAAAGCAGGGGCCAATTTAAAGTGTGTTTTGAAGGTCAATTGAGGCGATTACTTTTGGCCGCCGCCCTTCCCAAGACGCTTTTTTATGAGTTAGGAGCACAGGAAAGGTCAAGTTGGCTCTTTATGTCTATTTAATCTTTTTGTTGGGTTACCAAAATTAGGATTCCCTTGAAGATCCCAGGGGGCACAAAAACTCTCTTCTCCAAGGAAACCCACCTTGGCAGGCTCTGGGGTTCTTCCTTGCCATTGTTGTATTTTAATTTGGGCACAGGTGCGCCGCCTTAGTAATAGGGGACAAAAAAGCATGGGATTGCCCAGTGCCCTCCCCCCCCCCCCCAGCTTTCCCTAGGTTTTTTTGCATAATTTTTGTTGCTTTTTAATCCGTGGTGTTTGGTCCTCAAAAAGAAAAGTTTGGGTTATTGAAATTTTGTTTAACCTCTTACATATCAGGAATTGCACCCACGGGTATCGTAAGAGTCTGGAAACCAAGATTATAGGGGGGGTTAGCAGAGGAGGTCGATAAGTATAATAGGGTGAGGTTTGCGCCAAAAAACTTTTCCACTCAAAAACCAAGATAGTGGGCGAAGGAAACTTGGCGGGACAATTATAAAATTCGGGCAAAAGTAAGTTTGTGGCGAAGAGGAGGTTGAAGATGATCCGCCCAATTGCGAAAAACCCCGCAGGGGATTCCAGTAGGCTGTAGCAGAGGGGAACAGGAAGAAACTGGCCTATAGCTTTTTGTCTAAAAAAAACCGGGCTTACTACAACGTTCTAAAAAAGGGTCTCTTGGAGGAAGAGAAACATCGCGCCTCTTGTCTGGAAATTCAGAGAAAGGCAAAAATTTTACGGCTTATCAGGGGCTATTAAAAACCTTTGGAACATTTTGGGATATGAAGTGTAAAAGTCAAGCCATAATTTTTGTGTTGTGTGGATCCGAGTGTAAAAAGATAGAAACAGTTTCCTACCAGGGGAACGGGTTAGCCACCTGACATGTGTATTGCATAACAGCCTTTGGAGACTCTTTGGTCTCTGCTTCCATTTCTAAGGGAGGGGAAAACTTTTAGGGGGAGGGAAAGGAAAAAACAAAAACGGGAAAGAAGCACAGGGAAAAAAAAAACAAAAAACAAGTCATTGGGACAACACCGACATTAGGGAAACCGTATGGTCCCAAAGGGACTTAGGTGTTTCAATTGACCCGGAGGAAATACTCCTTCCGGCCTCCTGCCGAACCCCCCCCCCCCCCCCCCCCCAGTCCAAGGGACCCATGTCCGCTACGCCGGACCAGTTGGATTCACGTGCCCAGTGCGGCATGCCTTTACGGGGGTTAGGGATTGGTGGGCCATGCTCCTTTTTGCCCAACCCTGGCCGGGGCCAGAGTTAAGTCATTTTCAAACCAAAAAAAACTTTTCTCTACAAAAATAAGATATTTAAAACTCTAGAACTATAAAACTCTGTTACCTTCGAAACTATGTCATGGAAAAAATTTTAATGGTTCATGGCAAAGGCTTAAAACTTCACTGAACTTTTAAACAAATACTAATTCGGAGGGAGCCTGTTATTGCCTCTCCCTGAGCGTTGCTTGTACCTTTTAATTCCTATCCCCTTCTCCCCCCTGGCCCTGATTCCCCTTCCTTTGGACCAGGGCTTCTTTAATCCTCTTCCCCTCACCCTTCTTGCCTTAAAAAGTGTCGGGGGTGTTTGTAGCATCACTCTCTTGGGCTACCCCCTTCATCCCAATTAATTCCACTTTAGGAAAACCCTAAAAGTGGGGGGCCACGCATATTATCCCCTTAACTTCTGATTACGCCGGGGTTCTGTACTTTTAAACATTTTTCCCCCCCTCCCACCCCCCTTCCTCCCACTCCTCTTCACTTCTCGCACCATTCTCCCCTTCACAATTTCCTTCCCTTGGAAGCGGGAGGTTCGCGACCTTCCACGCGGGTTAGTAAATGACATTCCAGGTTGAACTGGCAGTCCCGCCATTCATCAAACCGGAAAATCAGGGGATCTACCGAAAAGATCGCGGTCTCTGATGGGGCTAAAGTAGAGGGCGAGTCCAAACAGGGCACGGTGAGGGTTTTTGTACGCGGAGGGCGGGGTCGGCCAGGCATACAACTTTCTTGACGCCGGTTTTTGAACCACTTCCGCATGGTTTCTTACAGGGCTTTTCCCACTGTCTTTCCCTGGTGTGAGAGCTCGAGCCAATTGTGGGGTGGTTTTGCAAGTTGTTTGGCCCCTGTTTTGCTGGTTTTCCAATTTCCACCGATTTAGAAGCACGGATTCGGTTCTGGAGGGGGGGTGTGTGTCGGGAAGGGACATAGCATCCACCACAGGGAAAGGCCCAAGTTCAAACTTTAAATTCGAAAGCAGATAAACCTATAAAACTCAGGTTTAAAGACATCAACGTTGCGGGGCTGTCCCTTTAAGATTTTATGGCCGCAACTTCAAACCCCGCTTCTCCTTCCTCCTTTCGGGCTGGGCGTCGGTTTCACCAGTCTTCACAGTCGCCTGATTTTGGAGGGAATTGTTTGTCTTTCTTGAGGGGACTTCCCCGGGTAAAAGTTAAAAAACCCTTGGGTCTGGATTCCCGGTTTTTGTTAGGAATGCTGTGCCCCTCTGGAAAGGTGTTTAAGAAGTGAGGGGACCGGCCATTTTTTAAAAACCACGAGGGCGAATGGATAGGCCATTCTGTATCTGGATGGTTGTCCTTGTCCGCAGTAAGTTGCTTTGTAATAAGGCTGCAAGATTCTTCCTTCTTGGCCAGGGATGGGGGTTATTGGGGGGAGATGTCCTGGAATATAGCAATAGTGATTCCCCTTCAATAGTGCAGTTGGGGTCACCACCCGTATTATCTTTACAATTCGTCCTCCTTGGTCTTCTAATGGTGGAGACGGAGGATTCACATCTCTTGGGGGGTGTTGGCAAGCGGCCGAGGAGACCTCAGGGGGCCCAATGGCAGATGTCCATGACACAATTCAGCTTCTGACTTGCCGGATTATGGAGTTCATCCCACCGGCTTATCAGATCCTTCAGGGTCCAGGGGATCTCTTCAGGGATCCCCCCTTATGCAAAACACAACAACACAAAAACAGCGCAACAAACTCATGGTTGAGTAAGAAGAACAATTTAATTAAAAAAGTATTCAGGTCTGCGCAATTCAGATAAAGGTAAACAAGCAAGCAAGTAAAAACTGTACTATGGGACAGTTGGTTACCCACTAAGGTATTCAAGGACAAGGGACGGCTGCAACGGATCACCCAATATCAGGAGTCTGAGCAGTCATATCAGCTGTGCTCTCTTTCCTCAGTGGGGAGGAGCACTCAATTTTGGGATAATAAACACAGGGAAAAAAAATGGAAGCGATAAATAGTGCAGACCAGATACAATAGGTGCAAACAATATCTCTCAAAGATCACATCCCACAATATATGGTGAATGACAGACGTGTCAGGCCCCTCTCTCTCTGACTGGAGCCCTGGATAAAGGATGCCTTCTGATGTACAAGTGTCAGATCAGTACATATTGAGGGCTAAGGACTCGTGCATGGAGTGTACCTCCCGAGGATGTAAAAAAAGAGAGAGCACACAATGGTTTAGTGCTAAGGGTATATGGCATAAATACACACAGGTATTTCACTCACCATTGCACAGTAGTAAATAACGTGGATGGAGGCCGAAGGCTGACCGTTGGGGGGATGAGCTCATCACAGTCACGGTGATCCTTGCATTTTCAGTCAACGTCCGGTGACGTCACTTCTGGACTAGCGTCAGGACGGAAGATTCTGTCTCCCGGTGTAGCTTCTTCTGGACCGTTGCCAGCACCCTCCTTACGTCAGCTCATCAATGGCTCCCAAGACATTGTCCTCACAAATTGTTTAGGATAGATTCTACGCGTTTCGTAGCTGTTTGCCACTTTGTCAGGAATTCATGGATGTTAACCCCAGTGGTCTCTCATATATATAGTGTAGACAATTGAACTATTGGTACTCTATGAGCAACAATATTGCTTACATACAGTAATGCAGATGGATGTGATATACTAATATAATAAAGTGTATAAATATTATAACTAAACAATAGACAGTCTTAAAAAATCAAATATTACTAAAAACCCTAATCTAACTATGAAATTTATTAACTATATAATATATTAAAAATAGCAAAGATGCAAAAGTTTCAAGGGAACTCAAGAGGCGGGATAATAAAAAGCACAACATTAATGAAATATTAAATATACATAAAAAATATAGTAAAATAAATGTAAAAAAAAAAATTGTAATTTTTTTCCATATAGATAACAGAAGGTAAGAAACAACAGATAAAACAACAGAAACATCTTCATATTAAAATGCACCAATGTCTATGTCCAACATTAGACCTTTGGATGGAGGGTTTGATCTTGTGATCCAAAAGGTCTCTCTTTGGCTAAATTATTCAGTCTGTTCCACACTCTCCAAGTTACGGGAACGTTCTATACCTTTAAAAATTAGAGTTTTAGGATTCCGAATTATGGTTACATACAAAATGTTTATGTGTGAGATTGTGCGTTAAAACATTTTTTTTAAATAATTTAGCAGATGTTCTAAAATCGTCTTTCAGAGTCTTGAGGTCCGTCCCATGTATGGAGGCCACAAGGGTACTCCAAAAAGTAGATCACGTATTCCATTTTGCTTGGATATATAATTTTCTATTTTGACATACTTTCGGGTGAAATTTGATTTAAAACGATATTTATCTTTCTTATGGGTTACATGCCTTGCAGTATAGCAACCATAAAAACCACAGGGTTTGCTAGCCATGATGAAGTGCCCTCAAATCTTTTTTTAAAAAGTTGTAGGTGCTAGTTTACTTTTAAATTCGGAAACCTTTCTAAAAATGACATTTGGTTCATAGGTAATGATCTTTTAATACAGTATCATTCTGTAGGATATGCCAGTGTTTGATATTATTTTTTGATTTTGGGGTGTTCCCTTTATTGTGTTAAAATGCCATATTAAAATTCATTTTCTGAATGTATCCATATTCTCATTCTTTGGGCCCAATATTCTTTTCTTTCTATAGTGTCCACTCGTTTTATGCTTTTCTATGGTGTGGGGTTATTTAATTTCCCTTTAAATTTATTATTAAAACTTGTGATTGTTCATGGTATAACCTTGTTCTTAGTGCAGTTTCTTTTTATTCCTTTTATCTGTCATATGGAATATTCGATCCATTCTCGAATCCATCCGGAATTGTGGCAATACTCTCCATTTTATAAAATTATTAAATCTACTGTTTTAAAAAAAGTTTTAGTTTTTATTTAGAGCTGCATCTTTATATATTTTCATATTGGTGAGGATTTTTTCACATATATATTTCATTATTAATCACGTTATTAATCACGTTTACATCACATTAATTTGTTGTTTACAGTCACTATTAGAAGTGCCCTGGTCCATGTTTTTGCTAATTCTACTTTTTTCAGATTACTTGAGGGTGCATCTATATTTATTATCGTAATGGAGAATTCAAACTTCCAATGTCTTTACTAAAGACAATTAAAGAAATAGATTTAGTTCTCTTCATTCACAAACGATACAGGAACAATTTAAGGAGAGGAAATTCTAAACAGGGAATTTATTAAATTGGGAAGCTTATTATTAAGGTAACTAGGAAATGGTTATGATTTACTTTTTAGAAAAAAAAATATTTAGCAAACAATATATCCCAACAGGAGGGTTAGATTAAGAAAAAAAACATCTTTTGATTTAGATGATGTGTTATTTATGAGTTCATGGGAGGATATTCCTTAGGATCATGCATCACAGGAACTCTGAAATCTATAATTTCACAGGCACCAAAAGCAAATTAACCCTTTAAAGATAAAGAAGTGTGAATTCCAAAAAAGGATACATTGAAACTCTCTAATGAATCATCCTGGCTATTCAAAAGAGAATGATAATACATTGCAAAAAGATTCAGAGGAACCTGAAAACACATTTGGTAAAACTACTAGCAGAGTAATATAAAAAGGGATGAAGAATGATTATGAACAGGGAATAAAAATGAAAACGGGAATTTAAAAAAAAAAACCCTGATAGAAGAACAATCACCCTGAACCACAGAATATTAATTTAATCAAAGAGAAGAGTAGTCGAAATTCAAATAGGGATTAATTACGTTATTGCAAGCACTCAAACGCAACCATTTATAGGTACATTTCACAATTACATACCAAAAATATCAAAAAACACTCGAAAGAGAGATGACATATCTCCAAAATAAAGAGGAGAGAACAGAGGTATGTGAAAAGATATTAAACAAAAGAAAAGGGACCAGGATTCAGGAAACCTATTCCGGAAATAAGTTGTTTTTAGGAGTTAGGAGGTCCACAGATTGTTGGGCAAACGGAAATCGTTTCTCCCCTCTCTTAGAAAATAGAGGATTGCACCTTAGAGAAGAAAAAAAAGATTAGAGGAAAAAAGGAGAAGGATGAGAGGAAGACACGAACGAGACTTATTAGACAACAACACGCTAAGAAAAATATTTTTAATTTAAGTAAGTGATTTTAAATGAGTTTTAAACAGAAGGTTATTACCAAGGGGTTAACAATTGCATCTTACTATTGGTCGAATAATTAAAACTTGTTTATTGATGCTAATTTATTTATTAGGAAAACTCACCGTAAAAAGACTTTTTTGAATCAAACAAATTTTACTAGTTAAGAGAGAACAACAGATACTGATAAAAACATTGTAGGTCTTATTTATATAGCGCCATAAATGTACAGTAGGCCTTTCACAGTAGTTCAGTAAATACATATAATAATAAATAAAACAAAAATATAAATAACAGATTCATGGAATAATGGCTCTCAGACATACTGTAAAAAGTAACATTAAGGAAGGAGTCCCTGGTCCGAGGAGCTTACAATCTAATTGGTAGGTAGGGGGGAGGGAAACATACAGAAGGGGACATTAGGAGGGGCATTTCTAGTTAAATGGTCTGCAGGGGGCCAAAAGCTTATGTAATTCCAGTGTCACATTGATTATCCATGTGCTATTCATTAGGCTCTTAGCAGATGTGTCTTAAGGGGGGTTTAAGGGTGATAGGAGGGGGGGGGGCTAGTAGGTATGAGGGAAGGATCCAGAGTTGTGGGGCAGGAAGTGGAGAAAGGTTTTAAGGTGGGAGAGGGAGAGAGCTTGATAGAGAAAAAGGGGGGTAGAAAAGAAAAACATCCTTGAGGAAAGGAACGCCAAAGAGTCGGAGGGTGCATAGCGAAGAAAATTAGGGCTGAGATGTAGGAGGGGCGGCAAAGACAAGTGTAAAGCTTTAAAAGTGAGGCAAGGAGAATTGAGTGTGAGATACGTGATTTATCGGAAGCCAGGAGAGGGATTTCAGGAGGGGAGATGGGAGACAGATTTGGAAAGAGTAGAGTGATCTGGCAGCAGCTTTAGGATACGATTGTAGGGGGAGGGAAAGGTGGAGGTAGGGGAAGGCCGGGAACAGCAGAGGGTTGCAGTATAATCGAGACGTGAGAGAATGAGGGCCTGAGTCAGGAGGTTTTAGCAGTGAGTAAGTAACAAGAGGAAAAGGGTATCTTTGTGATATTGCGGAGGAAAAAAAGCGGACAGTTTTAAGGAAAGTTTTTGAATATGAAGAGGAGAAAGGAATGAGAGGAGGGAGCAATCAGGTTAACTATAGGGAGGTTGCTTGGGCTATGGGTGAATGATCGTATTTCCAATAGCAATGGGAAGGGAGGCTAGTAGGGGCCAGGTTTGGGAGGAAGAGTATAGGAGGTCTTGTTTGCCCATGTTAAGTTTCAGTCGGCGGATGGCCATTCCAGGATGTTATGCAGAGAGGCATTCAGAAAATTTCGTTGAATAGAGCCGGTGGGTAAGGTCAGGGGTTGAAAGGTAAAAATTTGTGTGATCGTCAGCATATAGAGGGTGATATTTAAACCCAAAAGATGTTGATTAGGGTTCACCTAGAGTGAGTGGTAAAAGAGAAAAGGAAGGGGGTCCCAGGGACAGAGGCCCTGGGGTTACCCCAGAGAGATATCAATAGAGGAGGAGGAGGTGTTAGCGAGAAGAGACAGAAAAGTGTACGTGGGAGAAGGTAAGAGGAGATCCAGGATAAAGCTTGTTCGAATGCCAAGAGTATGGAGATGTGAAGGAGAAGGAGGGTGGGTGTCCACGGTTGTCGAATGCTGCAGGAGAGGTGGAGTATATGAGGGCAGAGTGTACATTGACCTCGTCTGGCACGAATGGAGGTGTCGTCGTTCGATTATTTAGTTTGAGGGGCTGGTTTCCAGAGAGTGGCATGACGGAAACCAGATTGTAGAGGGTCTTAGGGACAGAATAGGTGTTGAGAAAAAGATGTAGAGGCAATTAAGAGGATTACAAAGAGGTTCAAGGAGTTTTGGAGGGCAAAAAGGCAAGGGAGGGGAACAGGTCGATAGTTAGCAGGCAAGGTAGGGTCAAGCTTGCGGATTTTGAGTAATGGTTTATACACGGTTGCATGCTGAGAAGGATAATGGAAAGGTAACCAGCGTAGAGGGAAAGAGTTAAGAATTCTGTTGGAGCATGGGAAATGGGTTCAAGTGGGCAAAGTGGGGTAGAGGGAGAAAGAGGAGATCAGCATTGGAGACACACATCTTCTCGAAGAGTAGCAGAAAGGAGTAAAGAAGGCAGGAGGAGAGGTGGGAAGCGATGGTGGGATGGGGAGAGGCTAAAAACAGATGAGTGTTTCTGCCGTATGGATTCCCATTTCCTTAAAAAAAAGTCAGAAAAAGTCCTGAGGTGAGATGGGAGAAGAAGAGGAGGCCAGGTGAGGGTGGTCTGAGTAGAGAGTCAAAGACGAAAAAAGAGAGGGACGTTGGGTTGAACTTGTGTGTGTTGATTAGTGATGAAAGAGGTTAGGTTAGCCTGGGGAGAGGGCAGAGTTGAAAACACAAGATAGCATAAATTGTAGTGAAGGTAGTCCTGCGAGAGTGTGAGATTCTCCAGGAGGTGTTCAGAGGAAGAAGTGGAGGGAACGCAGAATGCGTTGTGTGTGGTAGTTTAGCCAGGGTCTGGGGGTAGAAGGGCGAGGCGGAGAGAAGAAAGGCGGGGGGCATGAGATCAAGAGAGGAAGAGTAAGAGCAGAGTTTGTAGTTTCCTGCCCAGGTTGTTCAGGGTCTGAAGCAGAAACTGAGAGCGGAGGAGGGGGAGCAAGAGTGGAATCAAGAGCTGGTAGGGTTATAGGAGGCAGGTTTCTGCAAAAACGGGGCGAGATGGAGGTGGAGAGGGAGAGAAGTGTGAAAGAGAGAAAAATGAGATGAGGTGATGGTCAGAAGAGAGGAAAACAGGGGGATGGAGCAAATCGGAAGGAGAGAGAAAGAGAGAAGTTTTGTGAAAAACCAGGTTAGGTAGTTGTCCTTCCTTGTGGGTTGCTGGTTGCAGTCCACGTTGAAGGCCACAAAAGAAGAGGTTAGAGAAAGAAGAGGGGAAGCCCAAGGGGAGAGAGGGGGTCATCAATGTGGCAATTGAAAGTCGCCAAGGAGAAGAACAGGGAGTCATGAGGAGAGAAAAGAAAAAAGAGAGCCAGGAATCAAATTGGAGAGAGAAAAGGCCAAGAGAAGGGGATGAGTAGAGGAAGGTGGGCAGTAAGATGGGACCGCCACAGGGGACCGGGGAGAGGAGGAAGATTGGGACAGTTGTGAGCCTCCAAAGGAGGAAAGAAAAAGCAAGAGATGGGGAATAGGAAAGGTTCCATAGCGGCAGAGAGAGGAGAGCAAGGAGAAGAGGAAGAGCAGAAGGAGGCCCAAGCCTCCACCCCTGCATCAGGGCGGCGGGGAGGTGGGAGAAGGAAAGGGCCCACCCAAAGAAGAGAGGGCAGCTCCAGAGCAGGAGTCAGGACTGAGTGAGGCCAGGGTCTCAGTTATAGCAAATAGGGAGCAGAGAGTGAGAGAGAAAAAAGTCCATGTCAGAGAGGAACTATACCTTAAAATAAAATAATGATTGAATTTTAAACACAGTAATTAAAACCAACTCACTTTGATGCCTAGGCATGAAAACAAGGTCATTTTTAGAAGAATTTATCAAATGGTGATGAATGTTTTAATCTTTTAACAAAGAGCTGCCAAAATTTAAAAAAAACATAAATTAAGCAAAAAAAGGTAAGGGAAGCATTTAGGATTTGAAGGGTAATGAGGAATTATTAATTATAAAACAAGTAGATAAGGGGGGAGGGGTTGTGATTATGGATATAAGTTTTTTATGAGAGAGAAGCAAAACAGAATATTAGGGATACAGCTACTTATATAATATTGAAAGATAATCCCCACTATCCGATTTGAAAAGGAATTAAAGATTTTATTATTGGAAAAAAGGAAAAAAAAAAAGGAATTTTTAAATGAAGGGTAACTTTAACTACTGCTGTGGAGAGAAAAAGCAAAAAAAATTACCTCTCTTCTATTTCCAGGGACTGCTCGCATTATGTATCTCTAAGCGCGAGTCTCATGCGGCCCCGCCTGTGTGCAGAATATAACAGGCTAAAAGTGCCCCGATGGTGATTTTTAGCCTCAACTGTGTGGTGTCTGTTTAGAAGAGTGCTAAACTTACATAGATGTACAGTATATGGTTTACCCGCAGTAACATCCAGGCGTGCTGTTAAGGACATTTAAGACAGTCAAGCATACGGTCATATATGTGGCTTACCTCCAGCTCACCCTCGATTGGGTTTATGATTCATACCACCATCTAGCTACAAGTGCCTTCCTGTAAAAAGGGGACTAATATAACCTTACCTTGCTTATACCATCTACCGCTAACTTACAAGGGTCTAGGGTGACTGCAGGACACTTTACCCTGCCAGCATAGCATTTCAGGGTTACCTCAGGCATTCTTGACACTCAGCTAGATACACTCTATATTACAGAGGGCAATATAGCTGACAGCAACATACGGAACTCCTGATAACCACGTATATATGTTCCCCAGTGTCTCCATACAAGCATTTACAATCCACTTACCACCTTATTAAAGGATTTAGGCAGACTCTGCTAATCTTATTGATAGTATTCTCTCAGTACCTCTTTAGCACACCCAGCCAAGCACACACCTATAACACAGGTTCCAATCCGGATCTTCTGTGGTCTGTTTACAGTGTGTCCAATATAGTTATATCTGGTTTGTAGTTACTATCTGATCCGGAGCCAAAAACACGGTGCTCAGATCAGGATCAACCCCTACCTCCAGTGACGTTGTTACAACAACATTTACTACTATTTTAATATTGTCACTAATTAAAGAATATGTTTAAAATCACCCACCCATCATCAAGGTGGAAACCCGAGTTCTATATAGGGTTCTTCTCTCCTTGTTCACTTCCAAAAATAACATAAAATCCAATCAACCCCCCCGGAAGGAAAGGACCTATAATATGGAATAGGATACTCCTGACCAGTTAATTTATCCATTACATAGGACGTTATTTACAAAAAAATGGTAATTTCCCTAAGTCTTATATAAAAGATACTACAGATGTGACTAAATATATTAAAATGACATAGAGTGGTGTGATTGAATTTATTTTAGTTAAAGCAGAGTAAAAGTCTCTTTATACTTCCAATAGTACATAGTGAGGGTTGAAAGCGTTTGAAACGAGTTCTAAGGAATGATGAGTGAGATGAAAGAAGAAACAAATACAATTCCGGGTGGATCTATTGGACTTTTTATCCTTGAAAAGAATTATTTTTGGTTTAAGATGTGTTCTACTGCAGAAAGCTGGAAACGCCCAATGGGGGACTAGGGTCGCACCAAGTTTGCAATTTATTTATGGGCACCTGGGAGGGGACCACATTTGGTCAACCAGGAATTGGGCGAACTAGTCTCTGGGAAGTGGTTCATAGATGATATCCTGGTATAGGCAGGGGGCAGCTAGACAAACCTGAGGCCTTTTTTGAGTATATGGGGAATAATACTTAAACCTGAAAGTTACGAACACTTGGGTAGAAAGGGACTCGAGTTTTTAGATTTATCTATCTACATAGAAAGTAATAAATTAAAAAAACAAAAAAAATTTAAAAACGGTAGGATAGTAATAATTTTATCATGGAGGTAGTTGCCAAATCCGGAATGGATTAGAAATATCATATGGGACAGTTAAGGAAGAATAAAAAGAACTGCATGAAAGAAAAACAAGTATACCATGAAACATCGCAGTTTTAATAAATAATTTAAAGAGAGAAAATATTAATCCCCACACCATAGAAAAGCAAATAAAACGAGAGTGGACACGTAGATAGAAAGAAATATTATATGGGACCAGAGGAATGAGAATATGGATACAAGTCAGAAAATGAATTTTAATTATGGCATTTTTTTAAAAAACGTATAATAGGGAAAGAGCACCCCAAATTAAAAAAAAAATAATATCAAAAGGGCAACTGCTATCCTACAGAATTATTACTGTATTGAGAGATCATATACCTATGAAAACCAAATGTCATTTTTAGAAGGTTCCGAATAGTAAAAGTTAAACTAGCACCTACAAACTTTAAGAAAAAAGATTGAGGGCACTCATCATGGCTAGCAAAAACCTGTGGGTTGTTTTATGGTTGTATAATGACCAAGGCCATGTACCCATAAAGATATAGATAAAATCAGTTTTAAAATCAAATGGTCAACGGAGAAGTATTCAAAATAGGAAAAATTATATCAATTGCATAAACGGGAATACGTGATCTATGTTTTGGAGTGCCCTGTGGCTCCAAGACATGAGGACGGACCTCAAGAAGCTCTGAAAGTACGGAATTTTAGGAACATACTAATAAATATTAAAAAAAAAATGTTTTAACGCACAATGTCTTAAACATTTTAGTATGTAACAAATATTGGATCCTAAAAAAAAAACTCTCATTTTTAAAGGGATAGAACATATATTCCCGTACATGGGAGAGGGTTGGGAAACCAGACTGAATAATTTACAAAAAGAGAGAGACTTTTGGATCCAAAGATGCAAAAAAACCTCCACCAAAAGGTCTAAATTGGGGACAATAGACATTGGTGGCATTTATTATTGAAGATGTTTTTTTTATCTGTTGTTATTACTTCTGTTTTTATCATATGGGAATAAAAAAATGTACATTTTTTTTTTACATTTATATATATTACTAATTTTTATTAATGTATAATATTTCATTAATGAGGTTTTCTTTTTTTTCCCTCTAGATATCCTTGAAAACTTTTTGCATTATTTGCGTTCATTTTTTAATAATATATTATATATTTAATAAATTATTAGTAGATTAGGGTGTTAGAAGATATTTGGTAGTTTTTAAGGAGGTTCTATGTTTATAAGCTGCCTATCTTATATTATACTTATATATTTATATGTATATTTCACATCCATCTGCAATACTGTATGTAAGCAAATATTGTGGTCCATAGAGTAACCAACTTTAGTCAAATTGTCTAACACTATATATATGAGGAGGGAACCCACTGGGGTTAAATCCATGATTCTGACCACAAAGTGGCAAGCAAGGCAGCTACGAAACGCGTAGAATCTATCCTAAACAATTGTGGAGGACACTGTCTTGGGAGCCGATTGATGAGCTGACGTAAGGAGGTGCTGGCAAACGGTCCAGAGAGACTACAGCGGGAGACAGAATCTTCCGTCCTGATCGCTACGTCACAGGAAGTGACGTCACCGGACGTGACGTATGCGGAAGGATCACCAAGTGACTGTATGAGCGGCATCCCCCCACGAGTCACCTACGGCTCCCTCCAACGATTGTAACTACTGTGCAAATGTGAGTGTAATACCTATGTGTATTTATGCCATAATATACCATTATGCACTACACCATTATGTGCTCTCTCTCTTTTTTTACATCCTCGGGAGGTACACTCCAATGCATGGACGTCCTTAGCCCATCAGATGTACTGATCTGACACTTGTAACATCAGAAGGCATCCTTTATACCAGGGCTCCAGTCAGAGAGAGAAGGGTCTCTGACACGTCTGTCATTCACCTATATATTGTGAATGTGATCTTTTGAGAGATATTGTTTGCACCTATTGTATCTGGTCTGCACTATTATCTCTTCCATTTTTTCCCCTGTTTATTATCCCAAGAATTGAGCGCTCCTCCCACCTGGAAGAAAACGCACGAACTCTGGACCTGGACAGTCCTTTAAGGGTGTAGAGCTGCTATCTATTATATATTTTTTCACTATTGGTGAAGGATTTTTTTCACATGATTATATTTCATTTATTAATCACGTTTATTAATCACGTTTACATCACTTAATTGTTGTTTAGTCACTATTAGAAGCGCCCGGTACCATTGTTTTTGCTATCTGCTGGGCTCTTTAGAAGCGGAGAGTTCCTTTCAGGCTTCCAGGTGGATAAGTCCCAAGCTCCGTTTAGGAGTAGCTGGTAAAGGGACAGTCTCGGCGGTCAGGATCAGCTCTGCCTCCCACGCCAGTGCTGATACACACCGACGGATAAAGATGACGTCACCGGAGAGGCGTCAGCTGAGAATATGCCGAAATCGAACTCTTCACTTAGACAGCAAAGTGATAGAATACTAAGGGTACTAATAGATCAATAAAAGTAAATTCCAATGCGTTTCGTAGCAACTATAAAGGCCACTTCATTAGGGAATGAAAGCAGTGAGCAAATGGTCACATTAAATACCTTCTAAAGATCTATCTATCCCCCTTATGCACAGATTATTGCGCCGGTCCCTGTTCTCGCTATCCTCCTGCCGTTCCTCCAGTTCGGCAACCCTGGATTCTAGAGCCCCCATCCTCGTATTTGTCTCCTGGTGGCACTTGGAGCTTTCCACCATTCTTTCCTCCAATTCGTAAGTGCGGGTGCCAATATTGAGGATATCCCTCCGGAGACCTTCCACTTCTCCCCTAAAGAATGTCTTTAGGTCAGTTAGGAGCTGGGCTATCTCCTTTTATATAGTTCCTGGGTGCTTCGCTGTGGCTCCCTCCATCCCCGGAGCGGAATCGGTGTCTGAGACCGCCGGGTTCTCCTCAGCCCTAGCCTTGCCAGACCCCGTAAAGTATGAGCGCACATCAATTTTCCGCCTGTTTTTTTGCCTTATCGTCGCCATCCTAATTTGTTTAGTATTGTTTTCTTCAGTAGTGTTTTGTAGGCTTGTTACTGTATAAGAGTCACTGCTTAGTTTGTTTTTACTGCCTTTTAATTGCTATAAGTGTTGGTGGGTAGCGGAGCCTTTAAGTTAAGCCTCCATCACCGTTCCCGTCGTGCATGCGCCTCTGCCCTTGGTGGGTTTTGAAGCAAGTCCTGCCTTCCCACTCCTGGCTAGCCCTGCGGCTACCTCTGCTGGGTGCGAATCCCATGTCTGTGGAAATGCAACTATCTGCCACAGGTGTGCCCTTACCTCGCGCTGGACTCCCTCCAGTACCCTTGGGACCAGGCGTCGGAAGGCAGCCAGGGCTTTCCTCACCCTGAATGGCGACATGAAAGACTCCCAGAGACCATTCAGAGTGATGAAGGCTGACTCCTTCCTAACCCCCCTCTCTACACTGCCCTTCTCCTCTGCTGATACACCATAGGCATTCCTATGCAGAGGATGCAGATTACCTGGCAGCACAGGGGAATCTGCAATATGTGTTCTGCCAGGCTGGTCCGGGAACAGAACCCTATGCTGTCCTGACCTAGCCCTGGCTACTGCTCCTGGCTGCCTACACACCCGGCACCCTAACTCCGCTAGCACCCTTCTAGGCAAACCTGTCCTAGAAAAGACGCCTGGCACTGCCTTAGCTGCCCCTTGAACTAGTGTCCCCATTCCTGGTAACAGGTTCAGGAGCATCCGCACACAATCACCCGCTTTACAGTTTGGCTGGCAGGCATCACCGGGGTGGCAAAATTTTGCCCCTGCCCCGGATGCCTACGGCCAGGAGTAAGGCTGCAACAGCTCGGTGCTCATCTGAGTGACCTCCTGATGCCCGGTTAGGGGAATGGAGTGGGCTTCCCGTAATCCTTGCTGCCTACAATCCCTGGGTCCCACTATCAGTCTCCTACCTGTCCAGAATATGTCTAACCTGGTAGGGCCCGGCTCCCTACCCCAGAGCCCGCAGTGCCAAAGCAAGTGGCCTGACCCCCCACTTTCCCAAGACTCTGACGCCCGCAGTCTCATGCCTTCTAAGCTGGGGTCAGCTCTCACTGCATCCCTAAACTCTGTCCCTAACACTAACCACTCACCCTTAGTCTCTAAGTCAGGGGAAATAGGGACAGGTAAAGGGAACAGTAAGTCAGTCACTGGTTGCGACTCAGTAGTCTGGCTTACCTGTCTGGTATCTGCAGAGACCGCTGGAACCGGTGGTCCCAAATGCAGGGGAAAAGGGGTTAATTCCCCGATGACTGGTTCAGAGGAATCGCTGCAACAGGAGCCAGTTCTGTTGCGAACACACAGGTATCATGCCCCAAATCATTGCCGAGCAAAACTGTGGCATCCAACCCAAGCAATACCCCCACCTCCCTCATGCCACAACCAGCACCCCAATCCAAAAAGACCCGGGCAACCTGGAGAGACCGCGGTCCTCCATCTGGCATGGTAACTTGCATCCTGGTGCTCGGGAGCAAATCCCCTGGCCGCGCCATATCAGGGCATACTAGGGTAACGGTGGCACCGGAGTCCAGCAAGCCATCCACTTGCCGGTCCCCAATGTTTACCTTCCGCAGATGCTTCTGCCAAACATCACTGGGCTGCATCCTCACTGATGTAACCTGATGTCCTCCGATCTCTGCTGCTGATCCCGAGGTGGCAAGAGCAAGTTCTCCCGTGGACGTATGTGGGTTGATTCCACGACTGTGCTCAGCTCCTCTGTGTGTGCCAGCCGCACACGGGCGACAGGCCTCGCAGCGCTGTGATCATTGCCCGTGATGGGGTCCTCCGGACCAGTCCGGGCATTCTGCCCTGAGATGACCGACCTTGTTGCAGGCAAAACACCGCCTCTCATGACTAAACTCTGCAGCTTTGGGTGCGTCGCCTTCTGCTACAGGCTTGTGGGTCCACTGAGGGGTGAGTTTAGCTCCCGTGGCTGGGATGGCCACATCTTTGGGAGCCGCTCCCTTCATCATCAGAGCCCTGCTGACCACATACTCATTTGCCATCCTTGCAGCATCCACATGGGTCTTTGGTTTGTGGTCAAAAACCCATGCCCTCACGTCCGAGGGAAGCTGCTGCAGTAGCTGCTCTTGGTACATCAAGTCCAGTAGTGTGTGGAACTTGGTGACTCCATAACCCTTCACCCATTGGGTCCCCATGTGGGTGCCATAGTCCACATAGGATTCCTGAGGGTGCTTTTCCCCAGTTCGGAACTTGCCCCGATACGCTTCTGGGGTGAGGGCATACTTGGTGAGCAGCAGACATTTCACATGACCGTAGTCATCAGCATCCATGCGTGGAATATCCTGCACAGTTCGTTTGGCTTTCCCGGAAAGCAATGGACGCAGTCTCAGCACCATGTCCCGATGTGCTTCCATGTATCGGAGACATTGCGTCTCAATGTCATTTAGAAATGCATCTATTTCATCCGTGCCATACACGAACTTGCTGAAGCTTTGCTGGTCCATCCGGGGAATATCCTGTTCCCTGATTACAAGGTAGGGATGTGGGGCTTTACCATGCACTGCGGCCTGCATCTGTATATGCTCCGCTGCGTAGCCTTCTCTCCCCATGCAGTCAGGAGCGCTGTGAGCCCAGTGGCGGTAAGTCCAGTAGCCGCAGTGACTACCTACTCCGCACCCGCTGGCGCCAAGCCCCTATTATTCAGGTGGTCACTTGCTCCCTCCCCATGTCCTTGCAGCGCCGGAGCTGGATCGACCTCCTGCACAGCCAGTCTGGCTTCATGACTCTCCAAGTCCTCCTCCAGTTGCATCTTTGATATGCTGTCCGTCGGCAATCCATAGCCCTCACATCTCTCTACGATCCGAACGTGGTCCCAGGATCGGAACCTTCCTGAGCGGTTACTCATGTTGGGATGTGTAGCATAGGGGTATGGGCAAAGGACAAGGTGAATTATCTCGCGCTTCTTGTGAAGTGTGTGTAAGTTACCACTTGTCTGGAGAGCTCGCAATCTACAAGTTTCTCCCACTATGATATAGAATCCCACAGGAGACTATACATAGGCTCACTCAGCGTCCCACCGCTACCACAAGTAAATATAAGCCTGTCATGGGAGACCAAGACTTATCTACAAATTAATACCGGGATTCTGCACTGAGTACACAAGTTGAGTAAAATAAATTGTAATTTCTTTCTTTTCAGACAGACACACCAATGTTCACAATATACACTTAATAAAACACCTGCTGGGATGGGGGAATGAAATAAATTGTCCTTGGAATGAAACAAAGTCTCTGGGCACCCCTGCACGCATGCAAGTGGGTACTCACAATGATTCGTATAGCTGTTCATGGCTAGGGGCAAATAAACAAAAGAGATACCGGCGCCTAATGAGTCCAAAAATAATGGAATCCTGGATATCCAGTAGAAATAGTTCCAGTTCCATGGAAATCAACAGTCTCTGTATCTTGGGGTATTCAGATATGACTTGATGCAGTGGAAGTAGAACATGCAATGAAAAAATAAATATTTAGTGCAACACAGTTAAACAATTTATACAGACATAATTGCAACTGGCTGACATAAACAGACAAAACAAACAGACACAACTAGACAAACAACACTTAAGCAAAGCTAATGATAAAAGTTATTTATTAAACTAGATGATAAAAAGGACAAATGGCTAACAGACCACTCCGGTGGGTTAAAACCTAGATAACACTCACAGGACGGCTGCTGGTAATTCGCATAGTACCAATGGGGGCTGGTGACCGCGTGTGGGGGATCCGCTGGGTGCCTCAGACGCCTTGTATTCCTTCTGCATCTCTCTACTGGCAAAAACCGGAAGTGACGCCGTCCTCGTGGCGGACCGGAAATGACGTTGCCGGATGTGACGTCAGAACCTGGCAATCTCCAGTGGAAGATACAGGAAACGGCGATCTGCACCTCCTTGCCCCACAGTCGTTGGAAGAATGCACTCAGCGCTTGTACTGCTTGTAAATATAAGCCACCAAATGTCCTATATATAGATAAAAAATGCCCTACGCGTTTCGTGCGTCTAAACACACTTTCTCAGGGGATATGAAGTGATGGCAGTGATGCTGGTTTATATACCCTCAAACTTTGCTCCGATTGGTCTGTCAATCAGTGCAATCATGGGTGTAGTCCGTTTAGCATAATAAATCACTGCCATTTGATTCAGCTTTGCATACATGAAAATAACCTAACACAACATTTAACATAACATAAAAACAATGAATAAAAATAGTGACTATTTGGCAATGTATATTATACTAATGATATTTGTCAGTACACAGTAAAAAATATAAAAAAAAAAACCATAGTGGGAACATAAAAAGATAAAGTGCTGAATAAAAAACTTTCACCTGATGTTTATAGGAACACTCCTAGCTCAAAGTCAATATTTAACCCTCTAGGGGATAAAGTTTTTAACTCATATATCCAGTATGGAAACAAAAGAAAACAGCGCACAACGCCAAATAGTGAAGCAAATTCAACAATATATTATAGAATTAAAAAGGGGGTAATATATCTGCGTACATAAAAAAGGTTGGTAAAAGGCATGTAGTGTGTATCACACTGTTTACCACTCGGCTGTTAGCTGTAGATTCAGGTGCTTGCTTCCCTCTGCTGCTGCAGCTCAGTTGATTCTGGGGCAGGACGTCAGTCTTTTCACTCCCAAGGGGATTTCCCTTCATGCAGCCAGGTTCAGCAGCTGGTACTGGGGCTCGGTGAAATCGCTCCTGCTTCCTAGCCGATATGAAGCTGCTCCTGTACCTCAGCAGGTGTATCCTCTGCACAGAGGTTAAAGCGCAGCTTGCTGCTGTCTTCACAGCAGTGGTGGATTCAATAGGGAAGTTTGAACAGTCTTACAAAGTCTCTCACAAGTGTCCAAAACAGCACACAGGATGAACTAAAAACAGGACAGGCCAACACATAGACAAAGGCCAATGTAAGCAGATACAAGGCAATAGAATGTTACATCCAACTAGTTTCGTTCTTGTGCTAGCAGGGATTGTCTCAATGGCCTGACACTTGAGACCGCTAGGATTTTTGTTGTGATGTGTGAGGAAGTGGTGGGATACGCTATGGGTGATCAATCCTTTTTTAATGTTGTATATGTGTTCATACACTCTCCTTTGATACGTTCTTCCTGTCCTTCCCACATACTGCAGGCCACAAGGACACTGGAGTAGATATATGACATAACACATATGACAGTCAATATGTGACTTGTTAGGATATTCCTTTTTAGTCCACTAGCTTGGAAAATAAAGCTATTACTGAGGAGGAGTTAGCCTACTTATCTATACCACATCCACGCACACCTTTATTTTATTTTATACCCAAAATACACAACACATCACAGCACCACCAGGGTAGACCTATTATTTCTGGTATATCATCTTTAACTTCTAATATCACATACAGTACTTTGATTATTATTTACACCTCACTGGTTCAGAGTAATCCTATTTGAGAGACACGACCCATGTTCTCAAATCTTCCAGATCAGAGTGGGCAGCCAAATTATATTAGTGACGCAGACGTTAAGTCACTGTATACTATTATAGATCATCAAATGGGCTGCAGGGCCGTGTCTCAAAAACTGGATTCTACTGACCTATTGACATCTGCTAAGAAATTTTTTTTGGTTGATAGTATCTGGTTTATTTTAACACATAATTATTTCACTTTTAACTCACAGTTTTATAATCAGGTTTGTGGAACCGCAATGGGCACCAGGGTTGCCCAAGTTATGCAAACCTCTTTATGGACATTTTGGAAGAGGGTCCATTTGGAACAACTGCCATTGGGGCAGACCTGGTGCTCTGGAAACATTACATAGATACGTACTTTTCTCTGGTCGGCGGTGACACAAATTACAACACTTCTTCACTTATTTAACAATAATGACAAAATCTCAGTTCACTTTTATCACAGCACAGAGCACATTGATTTTTTAAGACTTACACATTTTGTCACTAATCACACTCTTCATACTAGAACATTTTTCAAGCCAGTGCAGGCAATACTTACCTTAGAGCTGACAGTTCGCACGATCCATCATGGATCAGGATATAACTAGGGGTCAGTCTCCCGCCTGAGACGCAATGCTCTGATATCAGGGATTTGAGTCTCAGGCTGAGGACCTGAAGTGTAAATTTCTTAATAGGAATTACCCTGAGCATCTTTTGGATGAGGCTATAAATCAGGTTACTATTTGAGAAGAGAAGATCTTCTTGTATATAGAAAAGATTTGAAAAATTGTTTTTCAGAGAAGGTACGTTTATAACGCATTATATGGCATGGCACCTAAGATTAAAAAAATAATTATAAACATTGGCCGATTCTAATGAGGACACTGTTCTGCAAGAATTTTACCTCCAAAACCACAAATTATTTTCACTAGGGCATCAAATTTTAAAAACTAGAATCGCCCCAAGCTGTCCACTAATCCAACAAAAAGGAGAATAGAGCTATGATACAAAGGTTTTTTTAGTGTTCCAAGTGTATCGGCATGTATGTACAGTAATAATGTAAAAAGTTTTAAATCAAACGTCACTAAAAAGGAATATCCTATCAAGTCACATATTGACTGTCATATGTGTTATGTCATATATCTACTCCAGTGTCCTGTTTGTCTAGTTGTAATCCCCATTAGCGCTATTATACATCACTCCCCTTTCCCATCGTGGCTAGGGGCGCAACTTGCCAGCCCTCATTTCTGCGAACAGGTAAAAGTTTGTTCAGTCCTTACAGGGTTCGTTCAGGAACCCTTAACTCTAACGAATTCCAGAAAAGGGGAATGATCCTTGGTAATGATATTATTAACCCCTCAAACACCGGAACTGCAGACGCTGGAACTTGGTCAAATCGTTGTTAAAATCAGGTGAATCTGACTGGGACTGGGCTGCAGGCATTTTTATAGGGTTCAGGGTCCTATACTTAACATATGCACCCAATCCCACCCGTGGGAATATTTTCCCCACCTATCCCCGACTGCCAGTACTTCGCAGAAAGGGCAGGAGCTGCCTCCTGGTTTGCACGAAGCATGTGTCAACTTCACACTTGAACTCCTTAGCATACTGGGGTCAGCCCCTTACCTGGCAACACTGAGTCTGGGGTTTGGTACACTGGTATCTGGCACTCACAATATCCTGGCCCTCCTAAAACCTAGGATTGCTAAGGCTTTTCAACTCTGGGCTTCTCATAGACATTGAGGCACCCTCTCTGCAGGGGCTCTTTGAAGTACGGAATTGAAAAAAACCCTCCATTCATCCACCCTTAGCATATTTGCATGCTAAAGGATTTTTCCCGGGCTTACAGAAAAAGTTTTCCTGTCTTCACATTTAAAACCAACAGTATTATAATAGCCACGTGTCTTCAATCAGCGCTTGGTTTAACACTCACAACTCCCTCTTGTGTCTAAAAAACAATTGGCACAGTTTGTATCCATTCCTATTACTGCAGCTAGGGAATGGACAGCAAAATAGGGACGAGAAAGGTGGTGTAGGGGAAAACATATCAGTGTGGTGCACATACAGTTAACCCCTTCATTCCCAATGCGATATAGGGTTAATCAGCCGGGTATAATGCCTTTATTAATGGCCTAAATAACCCCTCTATCGCCACAATTTTACACTATGGAGTGATTATTTGTTTCATTTCACATATGGTGACACCTGCCGGCTGTCCAATAGGAACGCTCCTGCTCCGGTTACATGGTTCCCTGGCTCACACTGTTATCTGCTGTGAAATGGATTACTGCTGCTACCACGCTGGCTGAATACCTACTTCTGATGTTGACACCACCACAGGACCTCTGCTGATCCTCTAAGATGTCACCGCGGTCTTCCTCCACTCTGCAGGTAAATGCCATCCAGGTAACCGGTACCTGGCCGGGTAGAACAATTGATTTTGCCTGGGTACCCAATACCCATTTAAAAAAAAAAATGTAGTACCCAGTACAACACTAGTATGCTGTAGACTTTGTCCTGGAACAAGATTGCATGTTTCTCTGTTCGCAGGCTGCCAGCACTCCTCAGTCTAAATTTGCACCATTGTTGCTCCCCTTGTGGCTTCCTAGCCAGTTGCCTTGGCAACCCCACTGCCTTTTCACTATAAGATGGACTGCTCTTCCTCCCCTTGCCAGTTGGTATAGTCCCAGTTTCATTTCCCATCAGCCCCGATCAGCATGCTGCCTTTTTAGACCCAGCAGCCATCTTGAGAAGTCTTCTCTCATACTCCTGGTAAAGTAATTGAATTTTACCTATCCCTATATGTTGCATTATCCCCCTGCCCCAATATCTCCCCTTCTCCACCATTACTTCCATGCCCCAGTGTTCCCTCAGTACCTTTTTCCCCTTGTTATTTGTATTGTTGGTGCCTCTAAATAAACACTTCAGCAAGTAAGAAGATTCCGTTTCTTGATTTATGGGATTTAGTTAAAATGCTCCCTCTACCCATCAATCAGTGTGTGCTTGAGTCAGAACAGACTTTGAAGTCTATGGACACCTTAAGCTTCATAAATGCTCAATGAAGATTCTTTTCCAATAGAGGACTCAATAAACAACTGAGCTCCGACTGCAGAACCAACTTTGTGGGAGCTAGTAGGGAGCAAAATATTTAAGTGGACAATATTGATAGCATATTTTTTTTAGCTTTAATGCTCACACCTGTAGCTAAATCATACTCGTTGACACTCCTTATCGCTTCCTCCTCCCTATATTTGGCATATCCTAGTGTCATCTCCCAGGTATCTCAGGTGTCCTTTTTGGTACACAAGCCAATTTGTACCAGTGACAAGAAAGTGGAAGAGGTCTTCTTTTAAAAGGAAGCCATACACACTCTGTAAGCTTAAATGCAGTCCAGCGGTAACTATATATTTAATTGTGCAAACTGGAGTGTTAGTGGGAAGGCGACATCAAATATACAACAGTAAACCAATAAGATGTTTACATCCAATATGGAAAATTATATAAGCTACAGGTGTGAGCAGTGAAGAACAAAGATACCTTGTGACCGTGGAGATATCAGAAGCTGGTTTATCTCACTGGTAGAGGTGATGCCAATTCCTCACATGGTGCCTTAGCACCTGGATTGTCAGGAATAAGATGGGGCTTGTGGAATTTTTTTAGGGGTGTGAATCCTTTAAATATACTTGACATATCGAATTAGCATATCTTCCAGATGTTATAGTTTATTGTGTAAATTTCTCAACGTTGTTTGAGGGGACGTTTATAGCACTTGAGATGATAAGTAAAATAGCTCTGTCTCGGTCAAGTTGTGGCATATGTAAAAACAGTTTCAACCACCTACTACAATAACAAAAAATGCAAGTAGTCATTTTGTAAGCAATATTATTTTTCATAAAGCTTTGCTAATGGGAACTAGTTGCAAACGAAATGAAAAAGAGAGCAAATGTCAACTGTGAAAAATATAGCTCAGAGACCGGTTTGTTGAAATCCAAACCTTCCCAAACTTTAGTGTGTGTGGTGTGGTGTGTGTGTGTGTGTGTGTGTGTGTGTGTGTGTGTTGTGTGGTGTGGTGGTGGGGGTGTGTGTGTGGTGTGTGTGTGTGTGTGTGTGTGTGTGTGTGTGTGTGTGTGTGTGTGTGTGTGTGTGTGTAGGCGGGCATGGAGGCAAAGAGAGGGGCAGCGGGAGACTAAACAATTATTTTATTTTGCTATAGGTAAATATAATTATAATGCACAGACTTGCCACCCACCAATTGACGTGTCTCAGTCAATCAGTTCCATTTGGTATTGGTTAGTTGGCACTGGGTATTGTCCTATTTTACCCGTCTCCTCTCTACCAGTATATAAAAAAGAGTCAATCAGTTCCAATTGGGTACACCAATCTTATCTCTATTTGTATATATATAATTTAATTTATATTTTAAATGCTGTACAGTATCCATGTTTGCTACTAATCTAGGGAGTACCATCTACTGTAATCCGTTTTCTACTCTGTCAGAATATACTGTACAATGGTGAGAAGAAGTTTCAGAACCCCAATAATAATAATTACTGAAACTCAATAGTTTTCCCATGATAACCTTCGGGAATCAAAACCAATATTTTCTTATATATCCAATAGGGTTTATATTAACCAATTCCATGTCTTTTTAAACAAAATTATGAATGAATTAGACAAACAATGAGTAATTAAGAGTCAGGATGTGCAAAAGTAGGTGAAACCCTGGTATCAGCTAAATTAAAGGGGGTAATTAGAATTGGGTTTTTAAATAATTAGGTAGATCTTCAAGGGCCAGTTTGGGAGGCCCCACCCTATATAAAGATTAGAAACTTTGTGATTTTGGTCTTCACCATACAGGTGTGTGGAAACACGCAATTAAAAAGAAAAAGGAGCGCTAATTCTAAAGTGATATGTGCACTATTGTGTGTATAATACCTATTACCCTAACAATCAGTAGGAATATAGGGGCAGCCTATGATATGACTGACCACCTAGTCAGAGATATGTGAACATGTTAAAGAAGTGTATATCACTGGCGCCAATGAATGCATGTAAAATGAATAAAAAATAAATAATAAGAAATAGTGTACAACCCGGACTGGTGAAGATAACTGGAACCCGGGATGATATCATACATATGGAAAATAAAAAGAAATACAAAATATAGCGTAATACTGCAAAATACAACAAAATAACATAACATGTAGACACTAGACTATTAGCTGGGAGCTGAGACGCACAACAGGTGTACTAGACTATTAGCTGGGAGCTGAGACGCACAACAGGTGGTTTGCCTTTCGAAACGCGTAGAGTGGTCCCGCAGTTTCCACTGTCTGTGCCTAGTATTGCCTGCCCCTCTTCGAGGCGAATCTGCTGTTGCAGTTCTATCATTTCGGATCCAACTCTGGCGTTCACATGGTAGCAGGAGCTTACATGATTCCCCTGGCTATAGGAGAGAGAGCAAGCTCCGTAATCCCTGGTATCCTGAGCCCATTCGGAATGCCCTACATTTGGACCTGCACGGTGCAGCCTGCGTCTGCCAAGACATAGCATTACAGCTAAGCTGACCTGATTGGAATACCAGCGCCACAGAAGAGAGGGGACACTCTCAGATCTGTCCACTGCCTGTGACCCACTACCATCTGGTAAGTGGTCAATTCAGCCGTTCAGTGGAATCATCTGTGGGACATTTCTAAAGGAGAACATTGCAATCTTTTATATTATTAGTGTTGTTGTTTTAATAAATGTGTTTTGACTTTTGAAGTACACCTTGTTGTGCGTCTCAGCTCCCAGCTAATAGTCTAGTGTCTACATGTTATATTATTTTGTTGTATTTTGCAGTATTACGCTATGTTTTGTATTTCTTTTTATTTTCCATGTGTACAGCCGCGGCCCCTTTTATTCTCCAACATCTCCGAATTTTTCCGGGGATTTTTTTCCGAATGCCACGCACTTCACCGTACTTCACAACGTTCATGCCGCATTCTGACCGCATTCATACCGCATTTATGTTGCATTCACACCCGCGGTTGATGCGCGGTTGATGTGTTTATTGATAATGGTTCGGATTTAATTGGTTGCAATTCTTCGCGTATCCGCCAGATGGCAGATATTCATGAATTGTAATGCGTATGCGCCTCAGTAATGTGTCGACTTGCAGGTGTTTAAAAGAATACCACAGTGGTCCATTGTAAATTGGCCTTGGGACTGAAGAAGTTACAATAATGTATCAATTTAGGCTTTTCATATTAAAAATAAACGTGCGGTGTCTGGTGTTCTACAGTATTGTCCTGAGAGTTCCGAGATGAGTGCACAACTGCAGTTCATGTTCCAAAAACCCAACAGAACGTACGCTTATTTAATATGGGCCGCGATTAATGCAACAGATGATAAGATGGCAACAGTTGTTCCAATGTATCAGTATTTTATCGAAAACTATGACTTTTACAAATTTTCACCAGATGCTCGTGTGTGGAAGCGTGCAATAAGGAAAAAGTTATGTATCGATCCATGTTTTTTTCGTATTGATCCCGATGTTATTGGAGGGTATTGGTGTGTATCACCGGGTTTTTCCCGTATCTATGATCATGGAGACTTCAAAAGCCGAAAGGTCACATTAAAACCAACTAAGAAACGTCAATCGCAGGCAAGCAATGCGCCAGCACCAGCCCTGGCTTCCAATAACGCTCCGACCGTCAGTGAAAACCTTGTGACCGACAACCCTTGCTGTCTGTCCCCGCCCGGATACCTGCAGCCTGAGCCGGATTTCGCGTACAGATTCCAGCAAGCTTGCATGTACCTAAGCGATTTCCAGCCTCATCAGCTCACCTGTCAACTACGTGTATGATCAAGAATACGGGACTGGCAGTGGCTCGGCCCTAGCTGATTGGCAAAGTCTATGGTGAGTAATGTTGCCGTATTTTATTCTGTTTTTGAAATATCAATGCACAGTCAAGCGAGTCTCCTGTAAGCAATATCATTGGCTGAGCAGCTTCTACAGTAGATACTGAACAATTGGTGGAACGCTAGGCGCATGCGCATTGGAACCTTCTTGAAACGCATATGCGTGTCATCACATCTACAGTAGGCGCATGCGCATGTGAACAGGAGACGCCCCCCCAAGAAAATTATTGGTGGGACTGACTGTGGGAACTTCTTTAGGGGACTGACCATTACAGTAAAACTTTCACTTTTTTTTCCTCAGAAAAGAAAACTTTGTCATCTCATGCGGAAAACGGCAAATGGAGAGATTTCGATGGATAATATAGCTTTGTGTTACAATGCCTGCACATTGCTGAATCTGATTTAAAAAAAACGGAGTCTACAGTTTAGTGGCCGTTGTTATTGATTAGGATAGCATACTGTAACTGAGAGCTTCATAGAAAACCTGAAACAGTATGCTGTTGTTTTCAGACCGTATACAATACTTTTTATATATACTGTATAATAAACCCGAAAAATAAAAAGTATGCATTTATTCTACATGTATTCAAGTACATATGTGTATTCTATACCTGTACAGCATGTATTGTTTTAATACTCTTGTGATGTACAGTTCTGAGCATGCGTACAGTATACAGTACAGTACTGAACAGTATGCCTGGACAGTACTGTATGTTCTAGTATTTTGTTACAGTATAAAAGGAGACAATGGAACAATTTAAAACAAATCAACTTTTTCTTTTATTGGTGGAGTAAGTACAATAACATTTATTTACAAATACAATTTAAAAACATTTCAAGTGTACAGCAATTCAAAACATTAACAGGTGTATGGTTTACTGCTAGTGAAAACATATATGTACAGAAAGTCAAAACATTTACAGTAGGATGGTGTACAGAACAGTCAGTTAGGCCTGCACAACTCCAGTCCTCGAGGGCTGCAAACAGGCCTAGTTTTCAGGATAACCTTGAAAACCGGGCCTGTTTGCGGCCCTCGCGTACTGGAATTGTGCAGGTCTTGTGTAAGTAAAAACATTTCTATATTAATAAAATTTAAAACACGCAACATCTCCTTTATTAAAGTACAGAAAGTCAAAACATTTACCAAAGCATTTGCAAAAAATAAACAACAGTTGAACAGTCACGCAAATTCGATCCCCACCATATTGTCCTTCCAGGGCCGATGCCTTATATGGCGCAAAATGCCATTAGTGGAGTCTCGAACGATTTTCATTAAAGGACCTGAAATTGAAAAATAGTGCCGCAATTCCTCCACAATAGTCCTTCTTAAATTTTCAGGAAGCGCCCTTTTTTCACGATTTCCTTCGTAGTTTACATTGTTGGCCCACCCACAGTACACCAAGTAGGACACGTGGTGCTTAAAAATTAACATGCCATACTTCTGGGGTAAACCAGCACTCATCACCCTATACTTCTCCCTGAGTGCCGGTGGCAGCTCGCGCAGGATGATGTCGGGCACCATATCGATGCAAGTGTATGTAGGTTGGGTTCTGGGAGCAGGTGTTCTTATGGGAGCGGGTGTACTTGTGGTGGCGGGCGAGGGTAGGTTGTCTGGGAGGAAGCTTTCCTCCTGTCTTGGTCGCCGTGTTGTCTCCTGGCGTGGTCTTGATGGGGTTGTCATGTTATCCTCCTCCTCAACGGCATACATGTACACAAATTCTTTTGGTGGAGGGGGTGCGCTTGGTGTTGGAAGGCAGTGGAAGGTCCCATTCATCACATCCATGCCACCCTCCTGCTCCGGCGTCGGGGATACAGGGGCATGAATACCGAGCAAATTATGTATCCCCGCTATGTCAGTCTCTATCTTCTCCATCCGTCGATCCATCTTCTGCATCCATTGATCCATATTTAGCATGGTCTCTAAAAGCAGATCTATCTTTACCAGCATAGTAGAGTTCCAGGGGATATCCACACTTAACCCATTCAGCATGTGGTCTAACGAGCTGGTTCTTGTGCATGGCGTGCTGTGGACATCTAGGTGGTATGGTGCTATGGAGGATGAGATGGGGGTTCCCTGGAGAGAAGCGGCAGCATCGTCGAAGAAGGATGGAGGAGGTGACCTGTGAATTTCCGGGAGAGAAGCGGCAGCGTCGTCGAAGAGGGATGGAGAAAGCAACCTGTGGATTTCCGGGAGAGAAGCGTCAGAGTCGTCTAAGCGTAATGGAGAAAGTGACCCGTGGATTTCAGGGACACCAGCGGCAGCGTCGTCGAAGTGCAGTGGAGAAGATGGGCTGTGGGTTTCCGGGAGAGCGGTGGCAGCGTCATGGACGAGTAGTGGAGAAGATGGGCTGTAGATTTTCGGGAGAGCGGCGGCAGAGTCGTCGAAACGTAATCGAGGAAGTGGCCTGTGGGTTCGATGGGTTGGCTGCCATTTGTTTTGCCTTGAGTGTACATCACCGAATTTCTTCTTAACATAATAAGGCTTACATGTATTAAAACCCTTAGCCTTTGGGGTCAGCAGAAAAATTTCTTTATTAGCCTTAGCCTGTCACTTTGGCCTTGGCTTGGAAATGGCCGCCGCCATTCGCTTTTTCTGTGTGATAGGCACGGCAGAGGCGAGTGGCTTCTTGCGTCCATAGAATCGGGGTTGATCCATGGAAGCAGATGGCACAATGCAGTATCTGGACAAGGGCAAGTTCAGATACAGATCATCGAGTGGGAGGCTATGCAAAGTGTGTAACCTTTTATGCATGGCGACGAGGTACAGGTGTTAAAAGTGGGCGTACTCTAATGTGAGTCATTAACGTATAAATACACCATCCATTTTGTGGATTCACTGCACATTGAATACACATCGACTAAACATCGAATATACATTCTTGTGTTTGTATTTCTTTCTACTCGCAGCAATGCCTGTTAAAAAGATTTCAAAGGATCTCAGCATAAGAATTAAGGAAATGTACACAAGCGGACAACGAATTGCAGATATCCAACGCTGGTTAGCTGCTTCTGGTCTCGTTGTGCCATAAACCACAGTGTGCTATCATGCACACGGAAAAACCAAACAACGTACGAGGACAGCAACGGTAACTAACGCGTAAGTACATTTATATAACTATATAATATAATACAGTATATCTATTATTGTTTATATTGCTGCATATTAATAGATATAAACTACTTGAACTAGTGGCCACCAGGGGTCACTAAAAGCCCTATAACATTGCACTCAAAAGTTGTGACATCCAGTTAAAGACGTCATGAGGTGGATATTAATAGTGGTATAGGACCAAAGAAGGGATCCAAAAAAAAAACCAAGGCTCAAGACTCAAAACCATAATAAAATCAAGAAAAATAATAAAATTTTATTTAAACCAATCAACAAACACACAAATAGGGAACATATAGACAAGGTTATTAAAATCCCCAACTGGAGAGACAGCTAGTGAGGGGGTGAGCTGGTATCCAAATATAACCTATGCTCATAGGGAAAGATATCCCTTGGGTGTATAAAATGTATAAGGTATACAGGGTGGATAAGTAGTTATATATGAATATACTGAAAGGTAACACATAAAGGTGAAATTACCTAGTTAGTAATTATAACCACCCATAATAGCGCATGTAAAAGGTACATAGAAAAATCACTTCACCATATATGTGTATTCAAACTGTGGTATTCAATATAATATTTTTATAGAATTTCATAGCCAACCAAGAGTTTGTGCACATATTATATCAAAACAGAAAACTCGAAAATATAAAAGTCAGAAAAAAGTGCCTGGAGACCACCCTCAATTTTGCTGTTTTGAGATAGATACTAAAATGACTGCAAACACACCGTCTTAAATACCTTACTAGGCTTGGAGGGCTTCCAGCCTGAAAATACAGTTTTTGAGTACCACACCCGAAACAAACATTTATTTGACACAATGTGCACTGAAAAATCCCCAACCTTTCCTGTCTCATAATTTGTGTAACTTCGGTCACCAAATACTACTTTCCCGCAGCACAAAGAAAAGAACCAAAGGCAAGGTGCAAAGTGAGTGACATGATGATTAATGTACCCATAGAGCAGTGCGATCGTCAAAACCATTTATCCCAAGTAGGCTCGCAACCTACCTGCCATGCTCATCGCATCTGCACCAATCGCAAGCCCACCAACCCTATCTCGAAAAAACCAGACGGCATCAAAGACGTATGGCGGTAGGATACACTGAATGAAGTCCGGTCCCCTTTTTCCACTCAGCAGACAGGGTGACTTCACATAGAACTCTGTCAAAGACGGACAAAAACCGGTAAGGCAATGAAAGAAGATTACTTATCCGCATATAACCAATACATTAATACCACCCAATAGACAAAAATGAAACATTATTGTGTTGGTGAACAGGGAGTAACTGGACTAGTAAACGGATGATGTGTTGGCCATTGTTAGGCTGTATTTAGGCCAAATTAAGTACGACGGGGGGGGAGGGAGATTTCTGAATGTGGGTGGACTTAACCCCTTTCACTTACCATATTAGCACACGAATTAATCCCACTATGGGGTATACCATGAATATGGTTACACCCCAGCCGCATACAACCACCCGAAAGAAGCCTAACCAACCACACATTAAAACCTTAGGGTAAACCTTTCACTTCCCACTATACTCAAACAAATTATCCCTTCAAGAAAAAATCCACACACCCCAAAGAACATAACTAATCCACCCTCTTCCATCTCACCACACCCCCCGACCCTGCGGCACCTCGCCTACCCAAACGCACACCCTGAACCCCCAGCGCGCACCCTTAAAGCCCCCGCCTGCCGCCGCCCTTCCTTTCCCTCCCTACCCTCTCCCCCTCTACCGACACGGACCACACACCGTCCGTAATGCCACCACAATAAACCATTTAGAATATGATATAGAGAAAACACCACTACAACACCCCAACCCACACCCCTCTAGCCTCCCTCAACATACAACACCGATTTTTTTTTTTTTTTATCCACAAAAAGGAACAGGCTATTAATACCCGGCTGGCTAACAACATTTCAATAACTACACCATCCCCCCCAACCATTCTAATGAGGACACTGTTCTAAGGCAAGAATTACCTCGCAAACCACAATTATTTTCACTGAGGGCTCAAACATTTAAACAACACTAGAATCGACCCAACCACACAGTCTGTCACAACTAATCCCTAACAAAACGAAGACATAGAGCATGCACATTATGACAAAAGTGTTTGTTTGCAGTGAATTATCCAAGGTGTGTCTACGGTACATGATCTATGTAACAGATAATAAGGGTAACACAGATTTAAATTCTAGAGATAACTGTCACTAATACAAAGTGATAATATCCTCATCATAGTCACATATGGGGGGACTCGGCATACATGGGTGAGTGTACATAGAGCTAAAAGACTACCATTGCCGGTGGGATACTAAGTGGAAGCCCCATAGCGGCTATGAGGCACCATCACCCAGCGCACATGCCCACCTCAATACCCCTTCCAGCGATCAGTTTATGGGCAACATCACGAAATCTCCCGTTTCCATCTGTACGGGCCACGTGTCCCTGTTTCCTGCAACACAGGTAAAAGTTTGTTCAGTCCTTACAGGGTTCGTTCAGGAACCGCTTAACTCTAAACGAATTCGAGAAAAGGGGAATGATCCTTGGTAATGATTATTAGACCCCTCAAACACCGGAACTAGAACGCTGGAACTTGGTCAAAATGTTGTTAAAATCAGGGGAATCTGACTGGGACTGGGGTAGGGCAGGAGATTTTTATCATGGGTTCGGGTCCTATACTTAAACATATGCACGCCAATCCCAACCGTGGGAATATTTTCCCCCACCTATCCCGCCCCCGATGCCAGTACTTCGCAGAAAGGGCAGGAGGCTCCTCCTGGTTTGTGCACGAAGCATGTGTCAACTTCACACTTCTGAACTCCTTAGCATACTGGGGTCAGCCCCTTACCTGGTCAACATGAGTTCTGGGGTTTGGTACATGGTGTATCTGGCACTCACAATATCCTGCCCGCTCCTAAAACCTAGGATTGCTAAGGCTTTTCAACTCTGTCTTCTCATAGACATTGAGGCACCCTCTCTGCATGGGCCTTTGAAGTACGGAGATTGAAAAAAAAACCCTCCATTCATCCACCCTTAGCATATTTGCATGCTAAAGATTTTTCCCGGGCTTACAGAAAAAGTTTTCCTCTGTCTTCACATTTAAAACCACCAGTATTAAATAGCCACGTGTCTTCAAATCAGCGCGTTGGTTTAAACACTCACAACTCCTCTTGTGTCTAAAAAACAATTGGCATCAAGTTTGTATCCATTCCTATTACTGCACTAGGAATGGACAGCAAAATAGGGACGAGAAAGGTGGTGTAGGGGAAAAGCAATCAGTGTGGTGCACATACAGTTAACCCATTCATTCCCATATGCGATTAGGGTTAATCAGCGGGTATAATGCCTTTATTAATGGCCTCAATAACCCCTCTATCGCCACAATATTTACCCTATGGAGTGATATTTGTTTCATTTCACTATGGTGACACCTGCCGGTCTGTCCAATAGAACGCTCCTGTCTCGCGGTTACATGGTCCACTGGCTCACACTGTTATCTGCTGTGAAATGGATTACTGCCTGCTACCACGCTGGCTGAATACTTACTTCTAGTATGTTGATCACGCACCACAGGACTCTGCTGATCCTTAAGATGTCACCGCGGTCTTCTCACTCTGCAGTAATGGGGCCACCATGGTAACAAGGTACCTGGCCGGGTAGAAATCAATTGATTTTGTGCCGGGTAACCCAATATCCCTTAAAAAAAAAAATGTAGTACCCAGGTACAACACTAGTATGCTGTAGACTTTGTCCTGGAACAAGATTTGCATGTTCTCTGTTCTCAGGCTGCCAAGCAACTCTCAGTCTAAATTTGCACACATTGTTGCTCCCCTTGTGGCTTCCCTAGCAGTTGCCTTGGCAACCCCACTGCCTTTTTCACTATGAAAGATGGACTGCTTCCTCCCCTTGCCAGTTGGTATAGTCCCGTTTCATTTCCCATCAGCCCATCAGCATGCTGCCTTTTAGACCCAGCACATCTTGAAGTCTTCTCTCATACTCCTGGTAAAGTAATTGAATATTTACCTATCCCTATAGTTGCATTATCCCCCGTGCCCCAATATCTCCCCTTCTCCACCATTACTTCCATCCCCAGTGTTCCCTCTCAGTACCTTTTCCCCTTGTTATTTGTATGTGGTGTGCCTCTAAATACACTTCACAAGTAAGAAGATTCCGTTTCTTGATTTATTGGGATTTAGTTAAAATGCCCCTCATCCATCTCACCCATCAATCAGTGTGTGCTGAGTCAAACAGACTTTGAAGTCTAGGGAACAACCTTAAGCTTCATAAATGCTCAATGAAGATTCTTTTCCAATAGAGGACTCAATACAACTGAGCTCCGACTGCAGAACCAACTTTGTGGGAGCTAGTAGGGAGCAAAATATTAAGTGGACAATATTGATAGCATATTTTTTTTAGCTTTAATGCTCACACCTGTAGCTAAATCATACTCGTTGACACTCCTTATCGCTTCCTCCCTATATTTGGCATATCCTAGTGTCATCTCCCAGGTATCTCAGGTGTCCTTTTTTGGTACACAAGCCAATTTGTACCAGTGACAAGAAAGTGGAAGAGGTCTTCTTTTAAAAGGAAGCCATACACAATCTTAGTAAGCTTAAAATGCAGTCCAGCGGTAACTATATATTTAATTGTGCAAACTGGAGTGTTAGTGGGAAGGCGACATCAAATATACAACAGTAAACCAATAAGATGTTTACATCCAATATGGAAAATTATATAAGCTACAGGTGTGAGCAGTGAAGAACAAAGATACCTTGTGACCGTGGGAGATATCAGAAGCTGGTTTATCTCACTGGTAGAGGTGATGCCAATTCCTCACATGGTGCCTTAGCACCTGGATTGTCAGGAATAGATGGGGCTTGTGGTTTGAATTTTTTAGGGGTTGTGAATCCTTAAAATATACTTGACAATATCGAATTAGCATATCTTCAGAGTTATAGTTTATTGTGTAAATTTCCAACGTTGTTTTGAGGGGACGTTTTATAGCACTTGAGATGATAAGTAAAATAGCTCTGCTCGGTCAAGTGTGTGGCATATGTAAAAACAGTTTCATCAACCACCTACTACAATAAAACAAAAAATGCAAGTAGTCATTTTGTAAGCAATATTATTTTCATAAAGCTTTGCTAATGGGAACTAGTTGCAAACGAAATGAAAAAGAGCAAATGTCAACTGTGAAAAATATAGCTCAGAGAACAGGTTTGTTGAAATCCAAACTATCCCAAAATTTAGTGTGTGTGTGTGTGTGTGGTGTGTGTGTGGTGTGTGTGTGTGTGTGTGTGTGTGGTGTGTGTGTGTTGTGTGTGTGTTGTGTGTGTGGTGTGTGTGTGGTGTGTGTGTGTGTGTGTGTGTGTGTGTGGTTGTGGTAGGCGGGCATGGAGGCAAAGAGAGGGGCAGCGGGAGAACTAAACAATTATTTTATTTTGCTATAGGTAAATATAATTATAATGCACAGACTTGCCACCACCAATTGACGTGTCTCAGTCAATCAGTTCCATTTGGTATTGTTAGTTGGCACTGGGTATGTCCTATTTTACCGTCCTCCTCTCTACGCATATATAAAAAAGAGTTCAATCAGTTCCATTTGGGTAACACCAATCTTATCTCTTTTATATATATAATTTAATTTATATTTTAAATGCTGTACAGTATATGTTTGCTATCAATCTAGGGAGTACCATCTACTACTGTAATCCGTTTTCTCTACTTTGTCAGAATATACTGTAGCATGGTGAGAAGAAGTTTCAGACCCCAATAATAATAATTACTGAAACTCAATAGTTTTCCCATGATAACCTTCGGGAATCAAAACCAATATTTTCTTATATATACAATAGGGTTTATATTAACCAATTCATGTCTTTTTTTAAACAAATTATGAATGAATTAAGACAACAATAGTAATTAAGAGTCAGGATGTGCAAAGTAGGTAAACCCTGGTATCAGCTAAATTAAGGGGGTAATTAGAATTGGGTTTTTAAATATTAGGTAGTCTTCAGGGCCAGTTTTGGGAGGCCCCACCCTATATAAATTAGAAACTTTGTGATTTGGTCTTCACCATACAGGTTGTGGAAACACGCATTAAAAAAAAAGAAAAAGACGCTATTCTAAAGTGATATGTGCACTATTGTGTGTATAACTCTATTACCCTAACCTCAGTAGGAATATGGGGCAGCCTATGATATGACTGACCCCTAGTCAGAGATATGTGAACTGTTAAAGAAAGTGTATATCACTGGCGCCAATGATGCATGTAATGAATAAAAAATAAATAATAAGAAAATAGTGTACACCCGGACTGGTGAAATAACTGGAACCGCGGATGATATCATACATATGGAAAATAAAAAGAAATACAAAATATCTAATACTGCAAAATACAACAGAATAACATAACATGTAGAACACTACAACTAGACTATTAGCTGGGAGCTGAGACGCACACAGTGTCTAGACTGTTAGCTGGGAGCTGAGACGCACAACAGGTGTTTCCTTCGAAACGCGTAGAGTGGTCCCGCAGTTTCCACTGTCTGTGCCTAGTATTGCCTGCCCCTCTTCGAGGCGAATCTGCTGTTGCAGTTCTATCATTTCGGATCCAACTCTGGCGTCACATGGTAGCAGGAGCTTACATGATTCCCTGGCTATAGGAAGAGAGAGCAAGCTCCGTAATCCCTGGTACCTGAGCCCATTCGGAATGCCCTACATTTGGACCTGCACGGTGCAGCCTGCGTCTGCCAAGACATAGCATTACAGCTAAGCTGACCTGATTGGAATACCAGCGCACACAGAAGAGAGGACACTCTCAGATCTGTCCACTGCCTGTGACCCACTACCATCTGGTAAGTGGTCAATTCACAGCCGTTCAGTGGAATCATCTGTGGGACATTTCTAAAGGAGAACATTGCAATCTTTTATATTATTAGTGTTGTTGTTTTAATAAATGTGTTTTGACTTTTGAAGTACACCTTGTTGTGGCGTCTCAGCTCCCAGCTAATAGTCTAGTGTCTACATGTTATATTATTTTGTTGTATTTTGCAGTATTACGCTATGTTTTGTATTTCTTTTTATTTTCCATGTGTACAGCCGCGGCCCCTTTTATTCTCCAACACTCCGAATTTTCCGGGGATTTTTTCCGAAGCCACGCACCTCAGCGTCACCGTATTCACAACGTTCATATGCCAGCCATTCTGACCGCATCAACTCGCATTATGCATTCACACCAGTCCTATCATCCGTTGTGATGTGTTTTATTGATAATGGTCTGGATTTAATTGGTTGCAATTCTTCGCGTATCCGCCAGATGGCAGATATTCATGAATTGTAATGCGTAGGCCTCAGTAATGTGTCGACTTGCAGGTGTTTAAAAGAATACACAGTGGTCCATTGTAAATTGGCCTTGGGACTGAAGAAGTTCAATAATGATATCAATTTAGGCTTTTTTTCATATTAAAAATATACGTGCGTGTCTGGTGTTCTCCAGTATTGTCCTGAGAGTTCCGAGATGATGGCACAACTGCAGTTCATGTTCCAAAAACCCAACAGAACGTACGCTTATTTAATATGGGCCGCGATTATGCAACAGATGATAAGATGGCAACAGTTGTTCCAATTATATCAGTATTTTTATCGAAAACTATGACTTTTACAAATTTTCCACCAGATGCTCGTGTGTGGAGCGTGCAATAAGGAAAAAGTTATGTATCGATCCATGTTTTTTTTCGTATTGATCCCGATGTTATTGGAGGGTATTGGTGTGTATCACCGGTTTTTCCCGTATCTATGATCATGGAGACTTCAAAAGCCGAAAGGTCACATTAAAACCAACTAAGAAACGTCAATCGCAGGCAAGCAATGCGCCAGCACCAGCCTGGCTTCCATAACGCTCCGACCGTCAGTGAAAAACCTTGTGACCGACAACCCTTGCTGTCTGTCCCCGGCCCGGATCCCCTGAGCCTGAGCCGATTTCGTACAATTCCAGCAAGCTTGCAGTACCTAAGCGATTTCCAGCCTCATCAGCTCACCTGTCAACTACGTGATGATCAAGATACGGGACTGGCAGTGGCTCGGCCCTAGCTGATTGCAAAGTCTATGGTGAGTAATGTTGCCGTGTATTTTTTTCTGTTTTGGAAATATCAATGCACAGTCAAGCGAGTCTCCTGTAAGCATTATCTTGGCTGAGCAGCTTCTACAGTAGATACTGAACAATTGGTGGAACGCTAGGGCGCATGCGATTGGACCCTTCTTGAAACGCATATGCGTGTCATCACATCTACATTAGGCGCATGCGCATGTGAACAGGAGACGCCCCCCCAAGAAAATTATTGGTGGGACTGACTGTGGGAACTTCTTTAGGGGGACTGACCTTACGTAAAACTTTCACTTTTTTTTTTCTCAGAAAAGAAACTTTGTCATCTCATGCGGAAAACGGACAAATGGGATGATTGATTCGATGGTGATAGAGTATATGGATTTGTTGTGTACAATGCCTGGCACTTGCTGAATCTGATTTAAAAAAAACGGAGTCTACAGTTTAGTGGCGGTGTTATTGATTAGGATAGCATACTGTAACTGAGAGCTTCATAGAAACCTGAAACAGTATGCTGTTGTTTTCAGCCGTATACATAACTTTTTATATATACTGTATAATAAACCCGAAAATAAAAAGTATGCATTTATTCTACTGTATTCAAGTCCATATGTGTATTCTATACCTGTACAAGCATGTATTGTTTTAAACTCTTTGTGATGTTACATTTCTGAGCATGCGTACAGTATACAGTACAGTACTGAACAGTATGCCTGGACAGTACTGTATGTTCTAGTATTTTGTTACAGTAAAAAGGAGACAATGGAACAATTTAAAACAAATCAACTTTTCTTTATTGGTGGAGTAGTACAATAACATTTATTTACAAATACAATTTAAAAACATTTCAGTGTACAGCAATTCAAAACATTAACAGGTGTATGGTTTACTGCTAGTGAAAACATATATGTACAGAAAGTCAAAACATTTACTAGGATGGTGTACAGACAGTCATTTAGGCTGCACAACTCCAGTCCTCGAGGGCTGCAAACAGGCCTAGTTTTCAGGATAACCTTGAAAACCGGCCTGTTTGCGGCCCTCGCGTACTGGAATTGGGCAGGTCTTGTGTAAGTAAAAACATTTCTATATTAATAAAATTTAAACAACGCAACATCTCCTTTATTAAAGTACAGAAAGTCAAAACATTTACAAAGCATTTGCAAAAATAACACACGTTGAACAGTCACGCAAATTCGATCCCCACCATATTGTCCTTCCAGGGCCGATGCCTTATATGGCGCAAAATGCCATTAGTGGAGTCTCGAACGATTTTCATTAAAGGACCTGAAATTGAAAAATAGTGCCGCAATTCCCTCACAATAGTCCTTCTTAAATTTTCAGGAAGCGCCCTTTTTCACGATTTCCTTCGTAGTTTACATTGTTGGCCCCCACGTACACCAAGTAGGACACGTGGTGCTTAAAAATTAACATGCATACTTCTGGGGTAAACGCACACTCATCCCCTATACTTCTCTCCTGAGTGCCGGTGGCAGCTCGCGCAGGATGATGTCGGGCACCATATCGATGCAAGTGTATGTAGGTTGGGTTCTGGGAGCAGGTGTTCTTATGGAGCGGGTGTACTTGTGGTGCGGGCGAGGGTAGGTTGTCTGGGAGGAAGCTTTCCTCCTGTCTTGGTCGCCGTGTTGTCTCCTGGCGTGGTCTTGATGGGGTTGTCATGTTATCCTCCTCCTCAACGGCATACATGTACACAAATTCTTTTGGTGGAGGGGGTGCGCTTGGTGTTGGAAGCAGTGGAAGGTCCCATTCATCACATCCATGCCACCCTCCTGCTCCGGCGTCGGGGATACAGGGGCATGAATACCGAGCAAATTATGTATCCCCCGCTATGTCAGTCTCTATCTTCTCCATCCGTCGATCCATCTTCTGCATCCATGATCCATATTTAGCATGGTCTCTAAAAAGCAGATCTATCTTTACCAGCATAGTAGAGTTCCAGGGGATATCCACACTTAACCCATTCAGCATGTGGTCTAACGAGCTGGTTCTTGTGCATGGCGTGCTGTGGACATCTAGGTGGTATGGTGCTATGGAGGATGAGATGGGGGTTCCCTGGGAGAAGCGGCAGCATCGTCGAAGAAGGAGGAGGGAGGTGACCTGTGAATTTCCGGGAGAGAAGGGCGGCAGCGTCGTCGAAGAGGGATGGAGAGCAACCTGTGGATTTCCGGGAGAGAAGCGTCAGAGTCGTCTAAGCGTAATGGAGAGTGACCCGTGGATTTCAGGGACACCAGCGGCAGCGTCGTCGAAGTGCAGTGGAGAAGATGGGCTGTGGGTTTCCGGGAGAGCGGTGGCAGCGTCATGGACGAGTAGTGGAGAAGATGGGCTGTAGATTTTCGGAGAGCGCGCGGGCAGAGTCTCGAAACGTAATCGAGGAAGTGGCCTGTGGGTTCGATGGGTTGGCTGCCATTTGTTTGCCTTGAGTGTACATCACCGAATTTCTTCTTAACATAAAAGGCTTACATGTATTAAAACCCTTAGCCTTTGGGGTCAGCAGAAAAAATTTCTTTATTAGCCTTAGCTTGCTGTCACTTGGCCTTGGCTTGGAAATGGCCGCCGCCATTCGCTTTTTCTGTGTGATAGGCACGGCAGAGGCGAGTGGCTTCTTGCGTCCATAGAATCGGGGTTGATCCATGGAAGCGATGGCACAATGCAGTATCTGGACAAGGGCAAGTTCAGATCGATCATCGAGTGGGAGGCTATGCAAAGTGTGTAACCTTTTATGCATGGCGACGAGGTACAGGTGTAAAAGTGGGCGTACTCTATGTGAGTCATTAACGATAAATACACCATCCATTTTTGTGATTCACTGCACATTGAATACACATCGACTAAACATCGAATATACATTCTTGTGTTTGTATTTCTTTCTACTCGCAGCAATGCCTGTTAAAAAGATTTCAAAGGATCTCAGCATAAGAATTAAGGAAATGTACACAAGCGGACAACGAATGCAGATATCCAACGCTGGTTAGCTGCTTCTGCTTCGTTGTGCCATAAACCACAGTGTGCTATCATGCACACGGAAAAACCAAACAACGTACAGGACAGCAACGGTAACTAACGCGTAAGTACATTTATATAACTATATAATATATACAGTATATCTATTATTGTTTATATTGCTGCATATTAATAGATATAAACTACTTGAACTAGTGGCCACCAGGGGTCACTAAAAGCCCTATAACATTGCACTCAAAAGTTGTGACATCCAGTTAAAGACGTCATGAGGTGGATATTAATAGTGGTATAGGACCAAAAGGGGTCCAAAAAAAACCAGGCTCAAGACTCAAAACCATATAAAAATCAAGAAAAATAATAAAATTTTTTATTTAAACACCAATCAACAACACACAAATAGGGAACATATAGACAAGGTTATTAAAATCCCCAACTGGAGAGACAGCTAGTGGGGGTGAGCTGTATCCAAATATAACCTATGCTCATAGGGAAAGATATCCCTTGGATGTATACAATGTATAAGGTATATGGGATGGATTATATATATATATATATATATATATATATATTATATATATTATTGTAATATTGCTGCATAT